>PVIU01031274.1:0-15043 GCA_004026605.1 Ondatra zibethicus
GAGGGAGGAGGAGTGGGGGGTAGTGGGAGGGGATCGGGAGAAGGGGAAGAAATGTAAAATTTTTATTTATTTAATTATGTTTTTGAAAGGAAAAAAATAAAAGAATACGGAAAAAAAAGAACTCAATGGAACCATAAAAAAATTAGATAACTGTTGTTAGCTAATTAAATTCAAAATGGAAGAAAATATAATAGAGTAATTGTGTGGGTTGTTGTTGTGTGTGCATATGTGCATGCAATACACTTGCAAGTGTTTGTGAGCTTCCTGAATAGCCAATGAGATTCAAGTATCCACCTGCTTACCCACCTTTGTATGAGTGCCAAAGCTACAGTTGTATGCTGTTACAATAACTTTTGAAATGGACTCTGAGAAATACAAACTCAGGTCTCCATGCATGCATGCATGCCAGGCACATTCCCAAATGAACCACCTCTCTTGCCCCAGAGTAATCTTTTATCCACATTTATGCCTTGGGTGGGGTCTGTTAGGATCAAACATTATGGATGAGGAATAGAGTTTAATAATGTGTTTGCCTTGTTTGAACAAGATGCCGGTTTTACCTTAAAACACTGCATAAAATGAATCATGAATGGACAAATGATTGAAATCACCTCTCCACAGGTACATAGCCCATAAAAATAAGAGTTAAATATGTCATGAACTTGCTTAAAGATTATTGATGAGAAACTGATTGTTTAATATCATGTCGTTAGGTTGTTTGTAACAATGAAAACATGATCTTATGTTCTGCTATCTCTGGGTTCCTTGACCACAAATGTTACAATGTTATATACAAACAAACTTATACTGTAATGATTTTTTAAAATTATTTTGTATCATTTTATGAGAGTAGAATGTAATTATGTCATTTCCCTTTTCTTTCCTTCTTTCACATTCTCCCATATGCCTCTCTTTGTATCCGTTTAAATTCATGACCTTATTTTTTAACTGATTGTTTCACAGACACATACTCACAAAAATGCCTCTTTCTCCGTCTCTATTACACACCCAATCTCTCTCACACAGAAACTGAAGTACTTAAATAAATCTTGCTCAGTCTGTGTGGAAAAAAAAGAAGAATATTCTAGACTTAAGGCAAGAAAAAATGTATATTTAGGTTGCTAAGATGTGCAATACCGTAAGATGTTTTGAAACTAAACACAATTTATATGTTTGTGGGAGAGAAACAGTATAGTGAATGCACACATGTGAAGTAGGGGAGAACATCTGCTCTGTCATCTTCCACCTTATTCATTTAACACAGGGTCTCTTACTTAACTTGGAGCTAGGCTTGCAGTGAGCAAGTTTCAGCAAGCCTCCTGTCTCTACATCTACAAACAGGACCATACCCAGCACATTCAAAATATTTTTCAGTTTTGTGTGAGAGCTTTATCTGCATGCATGTCTATGTATCATGTGCCTGCAGAGGTCAGAAGGTGATGAAGAATTCCCTGGAATTGGAGTCACAGATGGGTGTGAGCTGCCATGTGGATGTAGGGGATTGAACCTGAATCCAGTGCTCTTATCCTCTTAGCCATCTCTCCAGCCTCTTGCTTCTGTTTTTTTAACATGAGTGCTGGAATATAAACTCAGATTCTCATGCTTCTGCAGCAAACACTTTTACCCACTGAGCCATATCTCCAGCCCACACACATAACTTTTATTAAAATATATAATTGTGGTCAGTGGTTAAGAGTACTTGGTTAAGAGAATTACAGTGGTTAAGAGAAGACTGGGGTTTGATTCCCAACACACACATGGCATCTTATAACCATCTGTAACTCCAGTCCCAGGGGATCTGATTCTGTCTTCTGACCACCACAGGCATGAGGACTGCACATAATACACATACATACATTCATGCCTAACAGTCACACATAAAATGAATCATTAGTTACATTAAAGTGATTTCATATGTGGACTTTTAATTCTGTGTGGAATATCACAGACTGAGATATGAGTAGAAAGTATTTCATGCAGAGTGAATTACTTGAGCTCAGATTTAAAAGCATCAAAACATCTTGCACTTTTTTATGGAAGCCACAATACTCTGAGTACACTGTGTGTCAAGAGAGTCAAAATGTAGGATGGAGAAATGATGGGAAGTGTGACAGTAGGGGCACATCATAACCCTTACAAGAGGCACTAGGAAGTAAGGACAGCAAAGTAAAGCTATTCCATCATCTTGTTTACTTAAAAGCCACTGTAGGCAAGTGTGGAGGCTGTAGAAGATAGAAGCAGAGAGAGTAGATAGATAGGGTCTGGAAAGATGGCTCAGCAGTTTAGAGCACCCATTGCTCTTACAGAGGACCTACATTCAATTTCCAGCACCTACATGATGGCTCATAGCCATATGTAACTTGAAATTCCAATTCCAGAAGATCTGATTGGTGCCTTCTTCTGATCTCTATGAGCACCAGGCATATACACATGGTACTCATACAGACAGACAGACGAAACATTTATACATATACAATAGATTAATCTAAAATTTCTTAAAAAAAGAGATGATGGATGATCTGCTGGTGGCCTATATCTGTAATCTTGGGAGGAAGATTGTTACAAGTTGAAGATCACCCTAGGCTACCTAATAAAACATTGTCTAAAAAAGGTGAGATAATGAATCACACAAAGTAGAGATGAGACTGTGAGTTGATGAACAATAGTGTCTTAGGGGGGAAGCAGTAGTGATGGAGACCTTTAGGAAACATTAGGGGAGCTGGCACTATGGAAAATTCAACAATAGGAGCAACTTCTCTGGAAGCCTAATGAGCCCTTGACAAAACACCTGGCAGTTGGCAGGACAGCAGAACCTAAATATGCCCATTATGTTCAGCAAAAAAGTCCTGAGGGCAACTGCCAGCCTTCAAGAAAGATGGATTCAGGCAAGTTCTGGAGGAGATGAAAACTTCATGTGACCAAAACAAGTTTGATGTGAAGGTAGCAAAGGTAGATGAATGAGATAATTTGATACCAACCACAAAATTGGACTTTGTTAATAAATGGACTGTGCACTGTAAGTTCTGCACTCTGCACAAAGACCAGTTGTTTTGAATTAGAAGACTCAGGTGGGAATATGACGGCATCTTGCCAAATGCCTTACAGTTCCATACATATGCTGAAGAAATAGAGTGGCTCAAGCATTATAAAAAGTCTTTTGCTATTTACATGAGGCCACTGGGAGGAGACAAAGGTTTATATATCACACTGCATGTGTAGCCTCCAAAAAGCCTTTATGTTAAAGTATAGAGTCTAAAAGACTATCATTGCACAAAATTTTCAAAAAATAAGAAATAAATCTACTATATGACCCAGTTATACCCAAAAGATTTAGCATTCTACTCCATAGATACTTGCTCAGCCATGTTCACTGCTGCTTTATTCACAGTAGCTTGGAAATGGAAACAACCCAAATGTCCTTAAACTAAAGAATGGATTATAAAAATGGGGTACAATTGAGTTATAAAGAAGAATGCATCAAGAACTATGACGATAAATGGATGGAACTAGAAAAGATCATATTGAGTGGGTGTTCTCCCTAATTGGAAGCTCCTAGCTCTACATCTTCAGATGTGAGTACATATCCATAAGTAACTGCAGAAGCATGGAAAGTAAAATGGAAGCATTGCCAGAATTCGGATGGGTGTAGGGGAAATGAAAAGGGGGGCTCTTTAGGAAGGGGAAGGAAGGTAAATACAGAAAAAGAAGGTAGAAAAGTAAAATAAGAATATAGATGTCTCAAAAACCATATGAAATCTTACTATTACCTGTTTACCTAAGAATCCCTATAATGCATGTAATTTTGTATATAAATATACATATATAATTTCATTTCATGTCATTTCATAATGACATTTTCTCATCTGAGTTTATTATGTTCCCTCCAAGAGTCAAAAACACCCTACCAAAACCCCAATACCATAAGAAGTCCTCTTTTGAGCTGTTAGCCTAGGCTGTCCAAGAGATGCCCAAAACTTACAGCCTATTGTTATCATTTTTCTTGGTTGCCCCCCTAGAGGTAGAAGGTAAGTCTTATTGCTGAAGACACCATGCCCTTCAGAACCGGGGCCCAGAGGCCCCTGAACTAGAGCACTGACCTGAATATCCCTCCCTGAAGACTAGCTTTCATGTTACTAGAAGGTACCATGCAAACTTCCAAAGAAGGGAGGAAACCAATAGTCCTACTCAGCTATGACTGTCTACAAACCATATCAATGACCAACATGATATTGGTCACAATAGCCCTAAGGGTGCAACAGTGGCACTCATACATTGACAGTAACCAACAGCTCTCTAATTGGACTTAAGACTCTTTTAACAACACAGAAACCATGCCTCGTACTGGAAACTTAACTGATTACTCGGTGTTAGTGAAGTCATGAATTTTGGAGAAGAACCTATGGAACAGACCCCTAGACCTTAACAAAACTGATTCCATGACAGACCATAAAACTAAGCACATAAACCTGCCTAAACTAAAACAAAGACCCATTCTATCTGTTTTAGTTAGGGTTTATATTACTGTGTAAAGACCCTATTACTATGGCAATTCTTATAAAGGAATTGGGGCTGGCTTACAGTTCAGAGGACTAGTCCATTATCATCATGGCAGGAAATATTGCAGCATGAAGGCAGACATGGTGCTGGAGAAGGAGCTGAGAGTTCTACATCTGAATCTGTAGGCAGGAGGAGACTGTATACCACACTAGGCATAGCTTGAGCATATGAGACCACAAGCCCACCCCCATAATGACACACTTCCTCCAACAAAGCCACAGCTACTCCAACAAGGCTATACTTCTTAATAGTGCCACTCTGAATAGACTAAGCATTCAAACACGTGAGTCTATAGAGACCATACCTATTCAAACCACCACATTCCACTTCCTGGCTCCCATAGGCTTTATAGCCATGACATAATGCAAAATGCATTTGCTCCAACTTCAAAAGTCCCCATAGTCTATCATAGTATAAGTTTGAAGTCTCTTCTGGAGACTCACATAATCTCTGAATTGGTAACCCCTATAAAATCAAAATGAAAAGGCAAATCACATCCATCCAACATATAATCACACAGGATATACTTTATTATCCCAAAAGGGAAGAAAGAGAACATAATGAGGAAATACTGAACCAAAGTAGACCAAAACCCAGCTGGGCAAACTCCCAACTCTGTGTCTCCATATCTGATGTCAAAGTGCTCTTCAGATCTCCAACTCCTTTCAGCTTTGTTGACTGCAACACACTTCTTTCCCTTGGGCTGGATCCACTCCCTGTTAGCAGATATCCTTGGCAGATATCACATGACTCTGGCACCTCCAATATCTTGGAGTTTCCATTGTAATCCAGGCTTCACCTTCACAGTTTCACACAATGGCTTCTCTAGGCCTCCATGCCAAGAAACCCCTGGCATATGCCTGGCCTCAGCAGCTTTCTTTAGTCTCAGAGGGAGATTCTATAACCCCTTTCTTCTACCCTTGACTCAAAAAGCTGACGCTGTCATGTTGTGCTGCTTGCTGAGGATGGAACATACTCTTTCATTCAATTACATCTTCACCAGCTTTTTGTTTTCCCTGGTTTCCTTCACTGCCTAAGCTTAGCTGTCTTGTAACTTGTTCTGTAGACCAGGCTGGTCTTGAACTCAGAGATCTGTATGCCTCTTTTTCCTGAGTGCTGGAATTAAAGGTATGTACCACAATGCCTGCACCTAAACTGTTCTCTAATTCCTTTTCACAAGTTGAAAGTTTAGCTGGGTGGGGTCTTACCCTGAGGTCTCCCTTCCTTTATTCCATTTAACATCAGGATTTCTTTTAATCTGTTTATCTCTTTCAATACAGAATTTAGCTCCATTCCACGTCCTAGTGTCCCTTTTCTCCTCAAATTGTACATTCTGTATTCTTCCTTGTCAAGCTTTCTCCTTTTCATTATAGATCTTCATAAGAGTGAGCACTAATAACCATATGACAGAGTCAATACTAGGCTGTTTTGAGATTTCCTCTGCCAATGGAAAACTCTTCACTTTAGCCTCAGGCAGACTTTTCAGACAAGGGAAAAAAGCAGCCACATTTTTCACTAAAATATCACAAGACTGGTCTCTAGGTCACATACCAACATTCTTCTTCTCTGAAACCTCTTAAGCCAGACCCAGTTCAAATCACCCTCAGTACCACTTTCTTCCATGTTCCTACTAGGATGGTCCATTAAGCCCCACTTAAAGCATTCAACTGCTTTTCTAATCCATATTCCCAAAGTCCATATTCCTCCAAACAAAAATATGGTCCAGCCTATACCAGCAATACTCTAGTCCCTGGTACCAATTTCTGTTTTATTTAGGGTTTCTATTGCTGTAAAGAGATACCATGACCAACTCTTATAAAGGAAAACATTTAATTGGGACTGGCTTACAGTTTCAGAGGTCTAGTCCATTATCATCATGGTAGGACATGACAGCATGCAGGCAGACATAGTGTTGGAGGAGGAACTGAGAGTTCTTCATCTTGATCCACAGGCAGCAGAAGGTGGCTGTGTACCATACTGGGAGTAGCTTGAGGTTGAGTCCTCAAAGCCCACCCACAGTGACACCCTTCTTCCAGTAAGGTCACACCTCATTCAACAAGACCACACCTCCTAATACTGCCACTCCTTATAGGCCAAGCAGTCAAAAAATGAGTTTCTGAGGGCCATACCTATTTAAACCACCACACTTGTGTCAGTGCTGGGGAACCTGTCTGTTACTTATCATAAAAGAAAGTCAACCTCTTCCACATGTTAAAGACTGAAGGCATTACAGAAATGTCCTGACCTATACCATGTAATCTTTTTTTTTTTTTTTTTTTTTTTTTTTTGCTAAGAAAGGGGTTGAAAGGAATACACTGAACAAAGTTAAGTTCCATTAAATTTCAGGTTTTCCTTTTAACCAGATAAATTACATGTATTACAATAAGGAAGAAAACTCTGTAGAACTATAAAAAAATAATTTAAAATACCAAACAAAGTAATTCTTTGGCCAGGAAGTTATTTGTTTTTTGGGTTTCTAGTTGAAAAACCAAAATGCCCTGGAAAGTTTGTGTAGATTTCAGCATGAACTCAACATTTCTGCCCTCTTTAGAAAACGTCAAGGAGTGTAGTAATTTGGTCCAGATTCTCCTTTAAGAAGAAAAGAAATATTTCCCATATGCTAGCATATTTCCAGCTCTTTCTGGTACTGTCTTGTCCAATAAGAATTGTTTTGCCAAAAGTTATATCTTTCTACAAGTCAGCTTGTATTTCATACCTAAGTGACATGGGCCCAGGTCTCTCTCCTTGGTTTGGGACAACTCTGAAAAGCTATTTTATTTTCTAAGATCACCTTTCAGTGGAGCAAGAGAGGTTTTAGACTTGAATTTCAACCCAACTGTGGTGATTTGAATAAGAATGCTCTGTATATGCTTATAAACTTGAATACTTAGTCACTAGTGAGTGAAATTGTTTGAGAACAATTAGGAGCTGTGGCTCTCTTAGAGAAGGTGTGTCACTGGGATTGGGCTTTAGGGTTTTAAAAGCTCACACCAAGTAGAGTATCTCTCTCTCTCTCTCTCTCTCTCTCTCTCTCTCTCTCTCTCTTCCTGCAGGTCATGATATAAAGCTCTCAGCTACTGCTTGTTTTTTTTTTTAATCCTCTACCCCTTCTGGCTCTTATGCTCTTTCTGCCTCCTCTTTCACAGAATGCCCTGATCTCTGAGGGCAAGGATTTGGTGGAGACATACTCTTTAGAGATGAGTCTTCCAAGGTCTCTCTGCTTATTCACTGACTGTAAGTCTCTATATTCATTCCCATCTGCTGCAGGAGGAAATCTCTTTTATAATGACTGAGCAAGGCACTGATATGGGATTCCCCTCTGTATGCTGTGAATATGTTTTATTACCATTGGTTAATAAAGAAGCTGTTTTGGAGTGTGGCAGGGAAGAATATAACAAGGTGGGAAATCCAAGCAGAGATAGAGAAGGAAAGAAGGTGGAGTCAGAGAGATGTCATATAGCTGCCCAAGAAGCAAGAGGCAACAAACCATGAGCCTTGTGGTAAAATATACAATAATAGAAATGGGTTAATTTAAGATGTAAGAGTTACTTAATAAGAAACCTGAGCTAATAGGCCAAAGAATATGTAATTAATATTAAGCCTCAGAATGGTTATTTCATTAACAGCTGCAGGAGCTAATGAGCAGGACCAGGTAGGTAGAGAGAAACTGGCCCAGGGCGACCAGGAAAGAAAATATTTGTACCTACAAGGCACTGATCTATGAGTATAGCAGAAAGTTGTTAGGAGTCATTTTATTGTTACATTTTTTTAGTACAAGTAGTATTTGGTTTTACCCTAGGTGCCTGGGTTATCTAGTCTCAGGTTGTAGGTCACTGAAGTAGTGTTAGATATGGGTTCCATCTTATGGAGTGAGCCTTAACTCAAATCAGATATTGATTGGTTACTCTCACCAGCTTTGTGCTATCATTGTTCTAGCATATCTGGCTGGAATGACACCCTTGTAAATCAAAGGGTATATTACTGACTTGGTATTTACATTTCTTTTTTGGTTGCATGTACTAAAGATGCTAGAACATGCACCAGCTCTACTTCTTCGTGTTCAATAAGTTGTATAAGTGTTGTCTTCAGCAATTGAGCCATACCATCAGTTTGTAGAAAGCAACTGATATTCTTGGGAAATCCTAGGTTGTTTGGGGATTTCATGGGACCCTTTCGGCCAACAACTCAAATAGATGTAACCCAATCCCAGGACTGGAAGCTTCATTTGGTGATAAGAAATGACCAGTTGGGGTTCTGTTGCCCCCATTATTTGGCAAATTCCATTAAATAACCTTCATATATGTATATATTTTAGGGAGATTTTACTGTATTGTTTCCATATTACTCTTCAAATGGCCCTTAATGTTAGCTGTCTTTCTCTACATACTCTCTCTTACCTTCTTCCCTACCTCTCCCCTCTTGATCTTTCAGTTCCAGCCCCCACCCCCAGCTACAACTATCTATTCTATTTCCCTGTCCTAGAAAAATCTCCCTGCCATGCCCCAGTCCATTACTTTGGTTTGAAATATGTTTGGTTCTTTGAATTAGAGCTTGGATATCTGTGGAGACCCAAAGATGCCAAAGTTTTGGGACTTGTTTTTAGTTCATTCAAGGTTATTGTGCTTCTAACTCAAACAAAGGTCCCACCTAGTTGTAAATCAGAGTTCTGCTCTTTCAAGACTATTGTCAACACAGGTGGCCAGTTGCCAGACCTCAGGCTCCTAAAATAGGGAAATAGTTGGTTCCTGGTGTAGGAGGTCCTTCTGTATTTGTGTTGCTTTCATTGGTTGAATAAAGAAACTGCCTTAGTCTTTTGATAGGGCAGAACTTAGATAGGTGGGGGAAAAGAGAACTGAATGCTGGGAGAAAGAAGGCAAGCAGAGAGAGCAGCCATGGAGTTGCCAGAGTCAGACATGCTGAATCTTTCCCGGTAAGCCATGACCTCGTGGTGAACACAGATTAATAGAAATGGGTTAGATCAAGATGTGAGAGTTGGCCAAGAAGAGGCTAGATATAATGGGCCAGGCAGTAATTTAATTAATACAATTCCTGTGTGATTATTTCGGGTGTAAGCTAGCCAGGCAGGACGGAACAAAGGGGCTCTGTGCTCCTTACAACAGTTTGGTGCCCGGGCCGACAAGCAGCCTGCTCTCTCCTACTACAGATTGGTGCCCAACATGATAGACTAAATCCACTTAAAAACCTGAGAGGGCTTAAAAAGGAGAGAGAGAGTTTAACACAGCTTTTTGCTGTTTGCTGGTGGCATGCCGCAGAGAGAATTTCCTGACTCAGCAGCCGTAATAAAAAAAAAAGCTGAGCAGTTTTAAAATGCCGGCTTTCTGGGCTATGCTCCTAGCGCAACCTCCATCTCTTGCGGGAGAAAGAGAATTTGGATGGGGTTTTGTGGGTAAAGTGCTACGGCTTGCTTGATGGCAATGTGGACTGCTGTGTGCCTGGAACTGTGCATGGCTCAGGGGCACCAAATGGCTCTGAGGCAGGAGCAGCTCCACCATGCTGAACTGTACTGATCTCAGGCAGGAACTATCATAATTATCATAATAACAGCGCAGTTAAGGTTTCTGCGTAGCAGATTTGTCTGTAACTCAGAAAGAAAGAGTTTATGTGCTGCACACTCATTCTCAGAGTTAAAATGCTGAGTGTGGCTCCTGCCTGGTGGCCCAGAGCTAGCAGAAATGGTACGTCTACCATTTTGAAATTGGAGAGAGGCGGAGGCAACATCCAGAGCAGCTGCAACCAAGCTGCTTAGCATTTTAAAAGCTCTTCAAGACAGAAGAGAATTACAGACAATGCTATAGGACAGATTCAGACATAAGCGACCTCTAAATGGGTCACAGTGTTGGATAAAGCACATAGGCTTTGGAGAGAAAAGAAGAAGAGTATACAGAGTCATAATATAAAGTTAATGCTTTAAAAAAAGGGGTAAAGTCTTTAAAGAGACAGAGTACAGATAGTTATAAATTAAAAAATAAAGAAAAATAAGCCACATAAAAATGGAAAATTCACAGAGAGTCTGGATTATGTGCATTATTGTGTTTTATTTAAATTTTTTGACTGTAAAGGAGCTAAATACAGAGAGACATTTCATTGCGTGGTCTGTTAAGCTAAACCGGCATATAGTTTCTAAAGGTATCTTGACTTGAAAATTTGGGTCTTATAATGCTTTGGAAAAGAGGTTCTTCTTTTGTTTTCACAGAGGATGAGACCTTGTGGATTCCTTCTAGACCAGTATGGTATGATAGACCACGCCCTCCTGAAAGGTTACCGTGAACACCTTCAGAAAATTACTTCACTCAACTGCCGAATGAGATGAACCTGGCACGCCATGAAAGACCTGATTAACAGCACTCCCATACAGCAGGAAGAAGTTTGGAGAGAAAAAACTACACCCATATTCCCAAATATTGTTTATAAATGTTCTTTTATATTTAAAAGGGGATATGACATAGATATGAATAATTTACATTGGTATGAATTTTGCTTTATTGATATAAATTTAAGGTCAATTTTGTTATATATATGTATTTCTGATCTTGATTAAGGTATTGTGATTGTGTAGTTTACTTAAAAATGTAATGTATATATAAAAATGTAATGTATAATTAGGAAATATAGGTTGTTAATGGATAATCATCGATAATAGTCAAGCTTGTAGTCATGTTAGTTAGATTTTCTAGATATATAGAGATATATTTCAGATAGGCATTCTTCATATCTTTCAAAGACTACAGAATATGGCATTTAATGTTTTAATAACTTAGGGCTTTTCATGACAATGAGACACATCTGCTCCTGGCAGCACCAATCTACTTCAAGAGAAAAATGGGCATCAAAGAGGCTCCTTATGGAGTTTGTTAGCCATTTAGGCAAGAAACTGCTCTTGCCTAGACTGTTGCATAAACTGGACAAGAAGAACCTGCAGAGAGAGGACTGCTGAACTTGCCTAAAGGTGAGATGATCCTTTGGGGTTCCTGATTCATAAAAGAGTCTGTGAGACATTCTGCAGGATACAGAAGAAAGTGACTGAACTGTCTCTGAAATTTCCTGTTTTATAAAAAAAGTCTGCTGAATACTATGGGCCTGTAGGCTGAAGATGGATGCCCCAGCGGTACAGAAGAACTTTGGGTGACTGTCTAGGCAGTGAGATATCTCTGTCATTTCTAGAGTTTTGAAAATTGCTTACTTCTTGTTTACTTAGGCAATACTATATCCTTTTGGAGTCTTTGATGGACTTGAAGAATGGATAGTTATAGTTTTCCTTAGTTATGATAAAAGATAAACTAGATATAAATATGGTAACTGTAGTTCTTGCTTGATAACTGTTTTGTTATATGTAATTTTACTATGTTAAAGTGAAAGCCTTTCTTTTTTGTTTAAACAGGAAAAGGGAAATGGTGTAGGAGGTCCTTCTGTATTTGTGTTGCTTTCATTGGTTGAATAAAGAAACTGCCTTGGTCTTTTGATAGGGCAGAACTTAGATAGGCGGGGGGAAAGAGAACTGAATGCTGGGAGAAAGAAGGCAGGCAGAGAGAGCAGCCATGGAGTTGCCAGAGTCAGACATTTAGACAGAGTCAGAATCTTTCCCAGTAAGCCACGACCTTGTGGTGAACACAGATTAATAGAAATGGGTTAGATCAAGATGTGAGAGTTGGCCAAGAAGAGGCTAGATATAATGGGCCAGGCAGTAATTTAATTAATATAATTCCTGTGTGATTATTTTGGGTGTAAGCTAGCAGGTTCCTACCTAAAACAAAAGTCTAAGGATCCAACTAAGTTCCAGCTCCCTTTATGGAAATAACTTGGGATTCCACCCAGGGAGTGGTTCTCCTACAGAGTGTTTGGTCTAGGGCATGCATCTAGAGCATGAGTGATGAATGTAGCCCGTGACTTTCAATTTGTAATGTTAATGCAGTCTTTTGTTTTACTCCTACCTTTTGAGGTCAGGGGTATGTTAACCAGTTGGAAATTAAACACGGGTGAATTTTCAGTACTCATTGAAAAATTCCCTCCTGATACTATCCTATATGTTTCTGTGTTTTATTATTTTCATTTGCATCTTTGTATTCTTTACTATATTTCAAAATTCCCATGCTTCCATTCTGGGAAAAAGGTATTTTTGTTGAGGCTGGCCCCTGACAGATATCATTGATTTAACAGCTAAAATCCACATATACACGAATACACACCATATTTCTCTTTCTGGTTCTGAAATACCTCACTAGGGATTCTTTTTTGTTCCATCCACTTACTTAGGATTTTTTTAAATGGCTGAGTAATACTATATCATGTAAATGTACCACATTTTCTTTATTTATTCTTCTGTTGTAGGACACCTAGATTGTTTTAAATTTCTGACTATTATGAATAGATCATCAGTGAATATGGTTGAGCAAGTGTCTCTGTGGCAAGTTTGAAGCATTCCTTGTGTACACACTCGAGCAACTTAGCTGGATCTTGAGGTAGACTGACTCACATCTTTCTGAAGAAATGCCACACTGATTTCCATAGTGGCTATACAAGTTTGAACTACCAATAGCAATGTATGAATGTTTCTCTTATTCTACATCCTTGCCAGAATGAGCTGTCACTTGTTTTATTGATCTTAGCTGTTCAACTCTAAGTAGCTTTAATTTGTTTTTCCCTAATGGTTACAATGTTGAAACTTTATGTTTTTCTCAGACATTTGAATTTCTTTTTCTTTTCTTTTTTTGGGGATTCTCTGTTTATATCTGCACCCCATTCTTAATTGGGTTATTTGTTTTCATGATATCTACGGGGTTCTTTGTTTTGTTCTTTATGTATTTTGGATATTACTCTTCTATCAGATGTGTAGTTAGTAAAAAAATTCTTTTACTATTCTATAGGCTCCTGCTATGTCTGAATGATGGTGTCCTTTGCCTTACAGAAGCTTCTCAGTTTTGTGAGGTCTCATTTATTAATTGTTGATTTTAGTGCCTGGGCTAATGATGTTCTGTTCAGAAAGTTGTCTCCTGCACCAATGTGTTCAAGGCTATTCCCCACTTGCTCTTCTATCAGGTTCAGTGTATCTGGTTTTATGTTGATGACTTTGATCCATTTGGAGTTTTGTGCAGGGTAAGAAGTATGGATCTATTTACATTCTTCTACATTCAGTCATTAAGTTTGACCAGCACCATTGGTTGAAGAGATGCTGTCTTTTTTTCAGTATGTATTTCTGGTTTCTTTATCAAAATTCAGGTGTTCATAGGTGTGTAGATTTATGTCTGGGTATTTATTTGATTCCACTAATTAACATGTCTGTTTCTATGTCAATACCATTCTGTGTTTGTTACTATTGTAATGGATTAAGTAAAATGTTGCAGATCCCCAAGTGGCTGCAGTGGCAGAAATGCTGCAGGTCCCCAAGTGGTGGCAGTGGGTAGAGGGTCATGAGAGCAGCCAATCCCAGGCAGGGACAATGCAGTTCCCAAGTGGCTGCAGTGGGACATGAGGAGCAGCAAGTCCCACAAGGAGAGACAGACAGATGGGCATGCCACGAGAACATGCTGCAGGTCTGCTGTAGGTCTCCAAAGGCAGCTGGTCCCGGGTGTTGTGTTTTTTTTAAAAGAAGGGGTGACCCAGCAGCTTGCTGCAGCTTGCTGCAGGTCCCCAGACCACGCAGTCTCTGTGGCGGGCGGGCGGCCACGCGGCTAGTCTCCGAGTCCCCATATGGGCTGTGCGGCGGTACGGACGGACCAAAGAGAGCTGGGTAGGCGCACTATGCAGAGTTAAACATTTATTAGATGGGTGATGGAGGAAAAGGGAGAGAGATAGAGAGAGACAGGGAGATAGAGGGAAGGGGGGAGAGGGGAGAGAAGCAGCTGCTGCTCCCGTGAGAGCGGAAGAGGAAGAGAGGAAGAGAGTTAGGGTCAGAGGCTGGAAGCTGGGAGTGGGTGTGGCCAATAAGAGGCCAGACACTACATTCCCAACTCTTTTGATAATAAAAAAAACCAGAGTGATTAGACACCACAGGTTGAAGGAATTGGGGCGGTGGATTCTCAAGACTGCTTCCGGCTTATTTGTGGGCGTCATCTTTGGGAGGGACCTGAGAAGACGGGGCGCTGGCAGCGGCTCAGTGATGTCACCCCAGCTGGCTGGCTGGTCTCTCTGCCCTTGTCCGGTGTCTGTGGTACGGAGATGTTTGGTGTTTCTTATATCTGTTTGAGGTATTGGCAGAACAGAGGACAAAGTTAAATTAAGGAAAAAATTTAGGACCAGGGGATACCCTGGGGAGGAGGGTGATGTATCTGGCCTGTCTTAAGGTGGATCCTTCAATTCAGCTCCCTGGAACTCACAAGAATTCTTTGGGTTTGTGAAAACAGAAGTTTTAGACATATACATTGTATAAACAGTAGCATATTTATGTCAGAATGACTGTGACAGATATTTTTGTATAATAAAAAACATTTTTAAGAATATGGAAGGCATCATGAGAGAGAAATTTGATCTG
>PVIU01031275.1:0-15024 GCA_004026605.1 Ondatra zibethicus
CTCCTTTCCCCCTCCCCTTCCCCAACCCCACCCCCACTCCTAACCCCACCTCTGTGCTCCCAACTTTTGCCCAGTGATCTTGTTTGCTTCCAATTTCCAGGAGGATCTATACATTACATTTTTAAATGAACTACATAATCACAATACCTTAATTGATCAGAAATACATATACATATAACAAAATTGACCTTAAATTTCTATCAATAAAGCAAGATCCATACCAATGTAAATTATTTAATCTCTATATCATATCCCCCTTTAAATGTAAAAGAATATTTATAAACAATATTTGGGAATATGGGCAAGTTTGTCCATACTCTTTCCAGCTGATTGAGGTGCTGTTAAAGAGGTGTTTTATAGTGTATCCTGTGTGGTAGGTTCATCTCAGTCAACAGTTGGTCGAAGTAATTTTTGAGGGTGTTCACAACAACCTTCAGGGGGTGTGGTCTATCAAATCATATATGTCTGGAAGTAATCTACAGGTTCTAATCTTGTGTGGAAACAAAAGAAAAAACTCTTTTCCAAAGCAACATCTCCTTAGACTCAAATTTTAGAATTAAGATATCTTTAGAACAGATATGCTGGTTTAGCTTAGCAGCCCATACAATGAAATGTCTCTCTGTACTTAGCTCCTCACAGTCAAAAACTCAAAGAATCACAATATACATAATCCAGACTCTGTGAATTTTCCATTTTTACATGGCTTATTTTTCTTCACTCCTTTTAATCTTTGACTATCTGTACTCTGTCTCTTTAAAGACTTTAACCTTTTGTTTTAAAAAAAGCATTAACTTTATTTTATGACTCTCTATATTCTTTTTCTTCTCTCCCAAGCCTATGTACATTTATCCAACACTGTGACCCATTTAGAGGCCATTTATTTCTAAATCTTTCCTATTGTGAATCTGTAATTTTTTACTGTCCAGGAACAGTTCTTACAATGCTAAGCACTTTTTAGAATTTAAGCTGCATCACTGTTAGGTGTAATACGACATTGTCTGTTTGCCTGCCCAGTCTAAAACTTAAGCAGTGCTATTACTATGACATATACGGTAGTTCCTAGCTCTGCACAGTCCAGAATGGCGGTGCTGCTTGCATCTCTGAGCTATGCACACCGCCTCAGTTCCAGGTACACTGCCAGTCCAAGTTGCCATCAAGCAAGCCTCATGCAGCATGCTGCTCACAAACCCAACTCAAATGCTATGTAGCCGGACGTCCTTTCTGAAAGTGTCAAAGCTCAAGCAGGCAGCAGCCCAGAGAGCCTGCATTTCAGAATGGGGCTGCTTTTTTTTTTTTTTTTTTTTTTTTTTTTTTTTTTTTTTTGCTGCTGCTGCTTCTGACTCAGGAAGTATTACTCAATGTATTTGGTCATATCTAGTCCTCACTCTCTCCAATACACTAACATGCCCCTCACATATTTCTTTTCCAACTTCATATCCTATTGTTTTTTTTTAATTACCCTATGCAAGTGATGTGAGGGTGTACAGTGGGACATTCACAAACAACTAGTTTTTATTTCCAAAAGAAAATATGACTGTCTTTAGGAGCGAACAACTGCCATTAACTTGTCAGTTAGGGGAAGAGCCTCATAGCCCCTTTCTGACTCCACACTAGAATGATTAACTGACTTGTTCTTATGCAGGACCTGCACAGATATCTACAGCTGCTATAACGTCATGTCCAGAGGTGAGCATTTTACATCACTTCCCTCCATCTTTGGGGTCTTATAGTCTTCCTGCCCTCTCTTCCACAATGATCTCTGACCCTTTTAAAGAATAGTTGATGTAGTTGTCTCATTTACAGCTAAGCACTATCTTAGCTAGGATCATCCTTATAGATCAATGGGAGTTTACCTTGAATCAGGTTTCTACCTAACCCCAAAATGTGACTTCGTCAAGAGATCAAGACTTTCATTAATCTCTTTCATTAATATCCTCTTCCACCCCCTAACCCAAACCCTCATGTTCCCACCCCTGCCAACTCCCCTGTCTACCCAGAAGATCTCTTCTCTTTTCCTTTTCCAGGGCAATCCATGCATCCCCATTCCCCTTTGGCCTTCCCTTGTGCCCTAGACTATCTGGGACTGTGAACTTTAGCATGGTTAACCCTTATTTTATAAACCATTTTTGTCTTTCTAGACTGGGTCATTTCACTCGGGATGACTTTTTTCCTAGTTCTATCCATTTGCCTTCAAATTTCATGATATCATTGTTTTAACAACTGAGTAACACTTCCTTGTGTAAATGTAGCACATTTTCTTTATCTGTTCTTTTGATAGAGGGGCATATATGTTGCTTTTGGGTTCTGACTATTATGAATAACACTGCACATTTTATTTCTAAAATTCCTTCTGAAGGAAGCCAAGAGGATAAGGTTACAAAAGGCTACCTCCTAAAGGCCTGATGGTAACTGGAAAGGTGAAGACGTCCTAACAATAAAAGTGTGAATGCATTTGGAATTGGATCTGCCTAAAGTTCAGCATGGAGAAAAGCCACACCTCAGTGAATATATTAACAAGATCCTACAGAGACTTTATAAACTGTGCTCAGATTCCTGACCTAAGGAACTATGAATAAATGTTATGCTGTTTAAGTCATTCAAATTTAAGCAACATAGTATGCATTAACAGATAATGAATATATATTTAAATATTTAGTAAAACTTGAAAACCATCTGAGCATTATTTTAATAATCACCAAAACATAATTCAATAGACCCATAAAAATAGCCACAACTACCAATGAATTTGCTTCAGTAAGACATGGCTGATGTGGATTTGAAACAATAGACATTGTTTGAATATTGGCTGGAGTATAAGTTGGTACCATCACTTTGGAAAATGGACATCATGTGTATGTTGTTATAACTTAGCAATTCCATCCACAACACAAAATACAGATGAAGCTAACTGCATGAGCAGAGTTGCAGAGTAATGCCTTTATCAGTATTGCCTGTGTTTAATATCAACAAACCTGAAGCCTCTAAACAATGATCGAAATGGAAAAGGTAACATAACTGTTAACCTGAACACAATGAAACTTCAAACATCAGTGAAAAATAAGTTAAAAGTAATATTTTAAAGGGGTAGTGGTTAATCCACTCCCCCCAAATATCTGTTTTATAGATTAAAAACTTGCAAGTTTTGATTTAAGCTCCATCAGCCTGCATAAAAAGACATAATTCCCCGGTTTGACAATACAGTGACTGAATGACATTGCTTCATTGCATGAGCTATCATATTTTTTTCTGTTTTAATTATTTTAGTATACGTTTGGGAGAATGATACTAGGAGTCCCTGTCTTAATAAAAAAAAACTTACTTATTTCTCTAAGGTCTGACTATTTCCTTTCCTAATAAAATGCAATGAAAATAAATAAAGGAAAAAAGTTACTGAAAACAAAATATCACTATTTATATTAGTAAAAGTTCTTAAAACAACAAATTGTTCAATTTTGTATAGAAATAGTAAAATAAATAAGCAATACATTGCATTTGCAAATGTATGGCCATAATAAAATTGATAAAACTCTTTTTTACAGAAATATTTTAAAAACTCTAAAGAGTTCATTTCTTTACAAAAATACAATTTTGAGAAATCTGTTATGGTAAAACTGTTCATAGATATGAATATAAAAAACTGAAGGCAAGGCAATTCAATAAATAGCAAGTAGTTAAAATATATACTTAAAATTAGAATACTAACTTGAAGGCAGAGGAAATGGTTCAGTGGGTCCAGTGATTTACAAGCCAGCATGAGGATCTGACTTAAATCCCAACACTCACTGAGCAATGACCACCATGTAAGACAGCATGTGCCTGTAACTAACAAGTGAATCAGCAAACTCCAGTTTTGGTGAGAGATCCTGCCTCAAAACATAATGGGAAGAGTGACTGAGAACAATGCTAAATGTCAAATTCCAGCTTTAAACACACCCAGCTCCACATACAGATATGCAATTATATGCATATACAGACAAACACATGCCCACACAAGTTAGGAAGAGAAAATAAAATTCAGGTGTAAACATTGTTTCAAAAGACAGTTTGGGTTCTGTACTGTGCAAGAGGAGAGAAAGCCAGCTGAGCACTGGGAAAGCAGCTGTGGTATCGCTCTGCTCCTGACAGAGGGAATGATGTGGCTAAGCTGCATCAAGTTCCTCTGCTGTGGCTTCCCTACATTGTTCACTGTAACCTGGAATTTTAGACTAAAATTAACCCTTTCTCTCCTAAGTTGCTTTTTGCTTGCAGAAATAAAATGAAACTAGGGCAGGACGCAAAATCTGTCCCCTATTAAAGGAATGAAAAACAAATGCCAGCAAAGAAAAAGGGAGAGATGCATGCCCCATGTGGTGTTGATTATATTTTTTACTATCATTAAAACTATCAAAATAATTGAGGAAATCTCAGGAAGAGACTTGTAAGCTCAGAAAAGCATCCGTTGGCCTGGTTTTAATGTCAACACTATGTAGTTTAGTAAGTAGAGATAAACTTTTATTGAATGCAATAAAACTTCCTTCATGTGATGAAAAAACTCAATAGCTCCACTTGAGATTACGTGAACCACAAAATCTGGAAAATTTATTTGTAACTTTTTATAAGAATAAGGTTTATATAAAACCTTATGGACATTATTGCCAACTCTGGATGCCCTGGAAATCTTGGGTTTGGTATTCCTCTTACTGACTCTAAGAACATGGTAGAAAGCTTAATTTCTACATCATCCACCTCCAAGAAAGAGACCCATAGACAGGAATCTTCTTTTTTTTTGTCATATTTCTGGTAGCAGAAAAGGGATCTTTTTAGTGTGGTCTCCTTATTAATCATTTTAAAGAACTTTATACAAAAGTATTCTATTTACAAACCATTGTGACCTTTTAACCTTTGCCCTCAAGGTAAGTAAGAGTCCTGGGTTGTCTTATTTACCATAATGTGAGTTTTCCTAGATTTGGAATGGTAATTATTACAGGGAAATAAATTGTGGAAAGGAACAAAAAGAAACAAATGAATCAAAAGATAAATATTTACTCACTGAATGGAATAAAGTGTGAGAGAGAAATTTATTAATAAAATCAATAGCATCAAAGACAAGTTATAGGACAAAGAATAAATATGACATTCAGGTTTGATATCATTTTCTTTTCTAAAATTTTCAAACTGGAAAGGTTTAGAGCTCAAATGCTAATGTCAAAATCAGATGTCCATTCAGTTACTGAAATAGCCAAGATCCCAGCTGGGATCCTATCACGTTCTTACTGTAGCTGATGGTTTCAAAAGAGTAGAAGATGAGAGACTACAGTGAACTATGTGATGAGAAAATAAAAGAAAAACATTTTCTCTATTGCTAAAAAGTGGCCAAGTTAATTTTTGTATTGACTTATCTCTGCTCAAGTGTGATCATTAACTTTCAAATTCTTATGTGGTATCAGGGCCAGTGTGTTTTCCAGTAACATTAGGAAAGAAGAAGCCTGTGAATTTGTCCCAGTTTTCCAGTATATGGCTGTATGGTCTTTACAATAACTTTTCTACATCTATTTTTGAAATGTGATCTGATTAGGATTATTTGTGTCTAAGTTAACAACACACAGATACTGGTTTTCTGGAGTGCTAAAAACTTCTTCTTGGGAAAAAATATATAACATTTCAATACTTCCAGGTGCATATTACAAATCATTGTTTTTCCTCAAAAATAGCAAGCTGAGGTTTGTGTAAAATTACTAGTATACTCCCTGGAGACATTAGTTATAACAGTAATTGGCATCTCAACTGAGTTATTATGTGATTAGATAACATTGTGATAGTTTATATTCCGAGATGCCTGCTTCTTAGACATATTAAAATTATCGTTGTAATTGATGTAAACTCACCCTTCATTTTAAGATGGTTTAGTTTAATTTCTGTAGAAGCATTGTGTTTTCTCTGTATAGCTCTAAAGTTAAATTAATAGAATATATTTTGATCTTTGAGTTGTTTGAAATGAAAAAAATATTATACTCTATGAGTGTAAGTGTTCTCTAAAATGTACTGTTTTAAATTTTGTTTGAATTCTAACGTTTTATTACTTACTGTTTAGTTCACACCACAGTTTAAACATGTATATATGATATATCTTTCATTTTTAACTTTGACAAAGATATGAAGAGTATATGCTGGACCCATGTTTTTCCAGTAGGTACTAGAGTAATGTCCACAAAATGAAGTATTGAAAAAGTTCTGTACTTAAAATGACAGATAGCATAGCAATCTAGAAGTTCAAATATTGTCTAAAAACTGCATCTCTGCATTTGATTGGTCCCTTGGAAAGACTTACATCAAATATTTAGAAACTACTTAGCTATTTCCTAGTACCTTACTTTATTAAGTGTCTTAAAGAACACTATGTTTGTAGTCTCATTTGTTATAAATTAGAAAACCTGATGAATATGAATCAATTGACATATAAAGACACTCTCCAAACCTAAACAAATTATACCACCACGTGAAATATACCACCATGTGAAAAGGTAATAATAACAACAAGATAAGGAAAAGGCAACTTTATTTTTGAGTGAGTCCATGATGGTAAGGAAACAAAGTAAAATAACCAAATCCCAATAACTGAACTGTCTTACCAATGTCCTGGTATCCATAATGGTAAAACAATGATCTTTCTACTCTGAAGGTTGCCCTCAGTGATGACCTTCTGATAGCAGCCAATGACACACATCTGAATCAGTTTAACATAGAAAAACAATGATAGTTTCAAGCTGAAAAATCTTAGAAGAGTTGATAAAATAGGCCATGTTTGCAAGGGATAAGCCATTGGCCTACCTCCATTTTCTCTAAATTCATATACTTTCTGACAAAGAATAAAGGAGCTCCTGTCATTTACAGGACTTAGGACACTCAGAGAGTTCAATTATTCAGAAGCCATAGCTGTTGGGAAATGATTCCCTTTCCTCCTAAGTTGCCTGAAACATTTAGGAAGCTCACAAGATACGGCTTCATAAGCCATCACCCATAATACGGGGGACATTTTAGTGATCCAGCTGCCTTTGTCACCCGTTTCCCTGAAACTCCCTTTCTTTCTAGTCTTGGTTAGAATCATTCCTTTGATCTTTGCATGGTGTCTTATTTGTGATGAACAGATATTTGTTCACATATCCCAACCAAAATTCACACAGGAGAACTGATGCCCAAACAGAGAATGGCAGGAACAAATATGAGTTTGGAGGATTTGTTTCATGGTCTCTATTTAGGGAAATGAGATGTGTAGCTAAGGCTGATCTGTCTAAGGATAGAATATCCATGAAGGAAATATAAAAGAGGTTGACTAGCTTCATAGT
This sequence comes from Ondatra zibethicus, assembly GCA_004026605.1. NCBI lineage: Eukaryota > Metazoa > Chordata > Mammalia > Rodentia > Cricetidae > Ondatra > Ondatra zibethicus. The sequence continues at coordinate 7,323 of PVIU01031275.1, forward strand.
GTATGAGAAGGTTGACTATTACATTGGCAGTAGTGTGTTGACTGTGATGGGTGATAAGACATGCAGATCTCGAGACACAGACTACAGAGCCTGAGGCATTTCAGGAAAATCTGTCTCTGATGTACTCGGTTATATGAACTGAGACAGAATCTTGCTTATCACTAGATTAATTCCTCCTGTACTGCAGGTTTAGAAGCAAAGGCATTATTTTGGAAATTGTGCCTGAAAGAATCAATGTTTGATGGCTAATTAACCATTCCAAATAGGCCTATATTTACAAGAAACTAAGAAAAAATTAATTCATGAGGGACCTCTTTTAAAAATCTGTTGTAAACATAATCCTATCTGGCCTGATGAACTTTAGTGGCTTTATTGAGTTCAAGAGTGGGGCATAGATTTATGTTCTATGGGGTGCTCTATCAAATCTTAATGACATTGACAGGCATATAAAGTTCATAAAGTATTAAATCTATCTGAAGGAAGTGAGACAAGAGGGGCAAGCACTCTAAGGCATCTGACCACATCACTTTGAGACAACTAAGGTATGAATTATGTCAACTTGTAATTATGGGAACAAGTAAACAGAAAGCCAAATGTTCTACTAGTGATCTTCTAGAAGTCTTTAAAATTTCAACAACACATCACTGCAGACAGGAATGATAAAACAGAGCAGGGGAAAAAAACATTAAGCTAGTCTTGTTGGGATGGGGCAATTATCTTTACAGAGTATGCTTTGTACATTTCGCTATACAAGAAAGTGACATGGAGGTGGAAAGTATTCACTCAGCCTAGGACCATGTCTGTAGGCAGGAATGAATGCTGGAAGAGCCCTGATACTGGCGTAGATCCTTGCAGAACTGGAAAGGCTTGTTTAGAAGCAGGACAGAATACAGTATGATCAACCTCCCCCTTCAATCTAAGTTGAGCTGAGAATTGTGAGGCAGCCTCACTGAGGCCATCAGTTAGAGAAATGTGAATAAGGTAATATGATATAAAATCATCCTATGATGGCATGTCTATTCCAAGATCAAATGACTAAGGAAAATGACCATAGATTATGAAGGGCTACATGTGGTGTACACTATGCATGCAATTGTTCCCAACATTGATTTTTAAAATAAATAATATATGATGATTTTATTATGAATTCAACATATTCAAATGTTTTGTATACAAAACTTCTGTTGATTTGTGATGAACTCTTTTATTTGTGACTAACAAATAGTTGTAGATGAGTGCTGTTACAATGTAAGTCCTAAGGAATCTGAATGTTGGCGTATTCATGTGAAGTACAGATAAGAAGAAAGCAATAAAATGAAGGCAGAAAAACAATACAATGAAGGCACTTGCTAGTGTTATATACATTTATCATTTTCTGGAAAACTAGTGCTTCATTAACTACTTTTAGATGCATTTTTACAAAATTCTTTTTTTTGAGATTATGGTATAGATTACATTGCTTCAACATTGCCTTTTTGATGAAACAATTCATATATTTAATGGGGAATTTCAAATTCTATTAGAATTTGCCTTTTTGTTGTAGCAGCCCTTAACTATTTAAGACTAATTGCTGCTTGCTAAATATCTCATGCCTGTGGGTCTTTAGAGATCTTGTCCACCTTTTATAGAAAACTTACCTCATATATTGATAACCTTTGTGTGTCTTTCCAATTAAAGAATTTTTAAAAGGCCTAAAAGAACTACAGAAATAGTAGTTAATGAGTTTAAACAAAGGAATACTATTTGAATGGAAAACTGTAATCCCGGGTGTAAAGGTTCTTGGATGAACAACTGGAGAATCAGCCTGCCTCATTTTAGTCTTAAAAGTCAATTTATAGTAAAAAGAAACAAGATTCATTTCTATTTAGGATTAAACTTTGTTTTTCAAGGATTTGGCTATGCCCTCCTGTGACATTAACTGCAAATGGTTTTCTCTTTAGTTTGAAGGAAATTTTTTATTTCACCTTACAGTTTTTAAGTCCATCACTGAAGGAAATCAAGACAGGAACCTGGAGAGAGGTACTTATGCCAAGGCCATGGAGGAGTGCTGCTTTCTGCTTCTGCAAATGGCTTTCTATTGCCTGTTCCAGGAATGCCAATCATGTCTTTGTTTCAAAAATTTGTTTATAACTGCCTTGAAACCCTGCCTTTGTTTCAAACGGATATATGACTGCCTGTTATTTTAACTAACTGGCTATCCACACCTTGCAAGCATGACTTTGTTTCAGGAGGATCTTAGGAACAACTTGCTAGCTTATGTTCTGCTCCCATAACCCCACTTATTGGTCTGGCAAATCTCCCATTTGGAAACTCACTGCCCCAACCTATATGACCTCTCAAACTCCATCTTAAGGGAAGGCAGGCCATGTACATGAATAAAAAAAGCTTGCCTTAATTTCCTGCTGTAATTAAGTTGGCTGTGATAAATTTGGTCTGTGTTCTTTCACCTCCCATAGTTGGGATTAATGCATCCCAGTATCAGGAATGGGTTACTGCCATATGAGTTGTTGACCTAGGAAGACTCTGACCAGAAAGCCTATTTTCATTGTTGTTACAGACCAGAACCGTATGGAAAGTCCCCTTTCCTAAAGACACTACACACTTTAGGTACAGGATACAGAGAAAATAAACTGGGGTGGAAACATAAATTCCTTTCCTGCTTTCTGGCTTTGCACATGGTCCTCCTCAAGTATGAAAGCACATCATCATGCCAGGGAAGAACTGCCCACTAATATATTAGTGACTGTTACAGGTGCAACCAATTGCTGCCCAATTGATGTAAGATAAATTAAAAAAGGAGGAAAGTCATTCAATATTAAAAACCACAAAAATCTTTGGCTTTTATTTATATAGATCCCAGAAAGGAGACTAATATTATTGCTTTGATAAACATATATACTGTTCCTAATGTTCCTGGGATTGCATATGTAGCTGTGAACTCTGAGCATTTGGTAATATTTTTACTTGTGTAGTTCATCTTTTGAGTCAGGCCCTTGGGTCTTGACTATTGATCTCAAAGTGACCAAACTCATTTGTGCTTGATTGTTCTCTTTAGTACAAATGAGAATAAATCTGTATAAATTGACAACATGATCACTCCATGGTATGTCTAAGCAAGGCTCCTATGTGAGATAGGAGAGAGAGAATAGATAGTGGCATCTGGAAGAATCCAGGACAGAAAGAGAAAGTAGCAGACTGAACATGATCCCAGACCAGACCTTATCATAAGAGAAGCAAGAGCTGAACAGAGTGAGGGATGGGGGAGGAATGACAAAGAGAGCATGTATATTAAAATATCAGTTTTATAAGGAAATGAGTAGATGGGGAATCAAAGTAGATGAACTGGAGACGTTTATAGTAGAGGAGAGATGAGAACAGGTTAGATACTAGCATGGAGTCTGAAATGAGTTAGAGATACTTGTGATATTGAGGAAGTCCAGAGGCAAGCGTGCACTTTGGTTTGCTAATAGGTACCACAGATAGCAATTTACTCCTTCTGCTGGTGATCATGGAAATGGCTCCTTTTGGTGGAGGTAAACTGGTTTCACAAATTCTGGAGGACTCTTGGCTTTTACTACCCACTAGAATTTGGGAAAATGGAGTTTCCTTTGGATTTGACAAATACTGTTGCAGTCAATTTACAATCCGGAGAAACCAGTGTAATTGTTTTAAAATTTAGAAATACAGTACAAAAAAATCGGTCACAGAATTGATATGATAAAAATTTAATAAGTGTACACTGAAGTGGGAGATTAAAAACTTCTAAGAACATGAAGTTCTCCAGTTGGTATACCCCAGCAGAAAGTCAATAGGGTAGAGAGTACATGAAACAGGTAGAAAACTTCCAAGGAAAGCATCAAAGTTTATTAAAAGGATGTATTTGAAGCTAAGAGAACACATATAATTAACAGTATTTACTCCCTAGGAGTGGTGAGAGAATTAAATGAACTCATTAACACATAACATTTACAGTAAATCATAGAAATAGGAGAAACAAAATAACTGTGACTGGATATATTATTACATAATAAACTTAAATTCAAGTCTTTCATTATTTCTTTATGTTAAATTATAAATTTGTATAATGAGTTAGAGAAAGAAAAATGGCACTGTCAAAACCTTGACAGGGATGGAGAAACCAGAAGTCACTTCATTAATAGTTTCTTTTGTTCTTGTATATGCTCCCATTTTATCCTTCTTTACCAAAGGATGACCTTTATAAACTTTTCCCAGTATATCTGTGGTTTATATACATCTTTTCTGCACAAATGTTGATAATTCTTGACTGACTTATAAAAATAGTTTAAGTTACAATTATTTTCATTGATTGCTAGGAAGCAATTCTGTAGAAAGCCATGGTAAACAATGAACATTGAACTGATCTCAGGGTGGGTTAGTGGATGATCAAGTGAATAAAGGGACAGAAGTTAGGACAATAATTTTATCATAAGGACTTTGACATAGTTTTGTAAACAGAGTGAATAATAAAATTGAAGACTTGATTGAAGATATGGGAACCCTTTAAAATTATTTTGGTAAGAAATGCATGATGAACAACTGTGGGTATACCCACACAGGCAGACAGAAAAACAATGCCTAATAGAGTTTTGAGGGAAAATAATGTATAGCAAACAATTATTGGTTCAGAAAACAAAAGGAAAAATGTTTCATTGGTACCAGGATTTTCACATATTTTAATTTTATGCTTATACTGAAAACTCTATTTTCTACACAGAACTCCTCATTTTTATTTATGAATATGTTTAAATGTAAATGAATAGATGCCTTGATTTTATGACTACTGTCACATAATATACATTGGTAGTATTTATATATTCAAAATACAAAGTGTGCTCTATAATATCCAAATATATCATTAAGCCTGGTTGTTTATATGCTAACCAAATAAAGGTATTGCTTGGTAGATTGTAATTTTATTTAACTAAAATAAAAATAATCAGAATGTCTATTTTAATAAGGGTTTTCAAATAACTCTGCAGGTGAATTCTGAATACTTCATTTAGAACACACTGCATTGCAATATTGACATAAATTTCAAATTTCAAGTTATCCCAACACATTTCCACAATGACTAATTCAAGAAAGGTAATCTTCATTGATAATAAATAATAAAGAAGATCCTTAGGACATGAGATAAATTGAGAAGGCGTGACTGATTCAGCATTGGTAAAGCAACTGCTTTCAGAGGTCTGTGGTTTCTGAGTGTAGCATTCTAAAACAAATTAAATAATATAATTACTTAAAGAATAATGATGAATGACACCACTAATTTCTTATTTAAAAATTATTGGTCCTGTTCTTTGGGACTTAAACCAAAACAGAATCATTCCTACATAGCTATGAGTTTTACTCATGGCTGCTTTAAAATCACTCTAGGAACTGAAAAGGAACACTGTAAATCCCTGGCTCTACTGTGCTATTGCAGCTACTCATCAAAAATAAATTAACAAATATAAACAGACAGAAAGCAAAGCAAATCAGAATGCCTGAATAACATAACATATTCTGGTTTTTATTTACTTATTTAAAAATTTCATACAATATATTTTCACAAGATTATTTACCTTCCCCAAACTCCTCTCAGATATTCCCTAACTGTTGACCCACTGAACTCCATGCTTTTTCTCTTTCTTTCTTAGGAAAATGTTACAGAAGTCGGAGGCCCCTTTTTTGTCCAGGCCACCTGTCTAGCTCACACCCGAAATAACCACACAGAAACTGTATTAATTAAAACACTGCTTGGCCATTAGCTCTAACTTCTTATTGGCTAACTCTTATATATTAGTTTAACCCATCTCCATTAATCTGTGTATCACCATGTGGCTGTGGCTTACCAGAGATTTTAACTGGCGTCCATATCAGGCAGAGGATCTTTGGCTTCTCTCATGCTGCTCTTCTCCCCAGCATTCAGTTCTGTCTTCTCTGCCTACCTAAGTTCTGCCCTATCATGCCCAAAGCAGTTTCTTTATTCATTAACCAATGAAAGCAACACATGAACAGAAGAACCTCCTACACCATTTCCTCTTTTCTGTTTAAAATTACATATAATAAAACAGGTATCAACTAAGAATTACATTATAATACTTATATTTCTTTATCTTTTTCATAACTAAGGAGAACTATAACTAAAACTATAAATTATTTTTTTGTTGTTGTTTTGTTTTTTGAGACAGGGTTTCTCTGTAGTTTTGGAGCCTGTCTTAGAACTAGCTCTTATAGACCAGGCTGGCCTGGAACTCACAGCAATCTGCCTGTCTCTGCCTCCCGAGTGCTAGGATTAAAGGTGTGTGCCACCACCACCCAGCTAACTATAAATTCTTTAACTCCACCAAAGATTCCAGAAGGATCTAAATACCTAGGTAAAGAGAAACTGCATTGTAAGCAACTTCCAAAACTCTAGAAATGACAGAGACATCTTGCTGCCCAGACAGTTACCCAAAGTTTTTTTTATACTGTTTGGGCATCCATCTTTGGCCTTTAGGCCCATATTATCCAGCAGACTTTTTCATGAATCAGGAAATTTCAAAGACAATTTTGCCTATATTGGCTGTTTTTAGTTACTTTCTTCTGTGTCCTGCAGAATGTCTCATAGACTCTTTCATGAAACAGAAACCCTGAAGGACCATCTCAACTTTAGGCAAGTTCAGCAGTCATCTCTCTGTGGGTACTGTATGTCCAGTGAAGCAGTCCACAGGCAAGACCAGTTTCTTGCCCAAATGGCTAGCAAACTACATAAGGAGCCTCTTTGGTGCCCATCTTCCTTTTGAAGTAACTGGTGCTGCCAGGAGCAGATATGTCTCATTGTCATGAAAAACCCTAAGTTATTAAAACATTTAAATGCCATATTCTGAAGGTCTCTGAAAGACTTGAAGAATACCTATCTAACTGAAATATATCTCTATACATCTAAAAAATCTAACTAACATGACTACAAGCCTGACTATTAAAGATGATTCTTTATTAACTTATATTTCTTAACTATATGTTACATTTTTAAATGAGCTACACAATTGCAATACCTTAATCAAGATCAGAAATACATATATATAACAAAATTGACCTTAAATTTGTATCAATAAAGCAAGGTCCAAACCAATGTAAATTAGTTATTTCTATATCATTTTCACTTTAAATGTAAAAGAACATTTATAAACAATATTTGGGAATATAGGCGCAGTTTTTTCTCTCCAAACTGCTTCCTGCTGTATGGGGGCGCTGTTAATCAGGTCTTTTATGATGCATCCTGTGTGTCAGGTTCATCTCAGTCAGCAGTTGAGTGAAGTAATTTTTTGAGGGTGTTCATGGCAACCTTTCAGCATGCCTTGGTCCATGAAACCATAGTGGTGTAGAAGCATTCCACATCTAATAAACAAACAAACACCAGGAAGTCTCTTTTGTGTTGATCAACTACTAACAAGCATGAGGTACTTGTTTTCCTGGCAGAACAATATGAACCTAACTGTAGTAGTGAAAGACCCCAAACGATTTTTCATAACGAACTGGATGAATTGGGTAGTGGGACAGATTCTTCCTCCCCGCTCCCCCTCCCCACAGGGCAGGAGGGCTAGCAATTATCAGAACTGGTCACAGTCCTGGGCAGGAAGGCTAGCAATTATCAGAACTGGTCACAGTCCTGGGCAGGAAGGCTAGCAATTATCAGGACCAGTCACATTCTTCTAAA
>PVIU01031276.1:0-15041 GCA_004026605.1 Ondatra zibethicus
TGCTAGGGACTGAAGCTGAGACAGACCACTGTGCTTGTCTGTAGCCATCACTTTCACGAGACAGGACCTCACTATGTATCCCAGGCTGGCCTTAAGCTTGGCGTCTTCCTGTCCTCACAACTGCTGGAGAGTAGATGGCTTTCCTTTTTAAAATGCACTATTGGAGCCTGGCCTGGTGGTCCAATCCTGTAATCTCAGCTCCCCGGGATGCTGATGCTAGAATATCAAACACGAGGGCAGGGGGTGCTACAGAGCCACCTTGGGCTCAACCTGGATGACTTACTAAACCCTGTCTCCGAATAGAAAGCAAAGAGAGGGTTGGAACCCAGCATGCTGGCTCATGTCAGTAACATCAGAACTCAGGAGGCTGAGGCAGGAGGCTTTCTAATGTGAAGAAATTCAAGGAAATTCTGGCTACACAGTAAGATTCTGTTTCAAATAAAATAAAATGGCAAGAAAGAAAGCAAGCTAGTGGCTTTCCCTAGTACATGTGTGGCCCTGGGTAAAGCAGTAAGGGCTGGCAAGATGGCTCTGGCAGGTAAAGGTGCTGGCTGGCCAAGCTGGCCTGAGTTCGAGTCGTGGAACCCACATAGTGGAAGGAGAGAACAAAATCACAGTGGTTCTCCTCTCTCTTCACTAAGGCCTTGGCGTATGTGGGCCTACATGGATACACACACATAAATACACACATAAACACATATGCACAAAATAAATAACAAATCAATGTCAAAAATAAGCAAATAAACCATGCAGCATAAAATATACTCACACTGAAAATTAGTCACAACTATCAAAATTCAGACTGAACTGGATAGCCTTCCTGCATTTTTTTTTTTTGATTTTTAAAGACAGGGTTTCTCTGTAGCTTTGGAGCCTATCCTGGAACTAGCTCTCGTAGACCAGGCTGGCCTTGAACTCACAGAGATCCACCTGCCTCTGCCTCCTGAGTGCTGGGATTAAAGGCGTGTGGCACCACTGCCAGCTCCTTCCTGCATTTTATATGGAGTCTGATTGGATACATATCTCATTTTGCAAGAGAAGGAAGAAGCTGGCATTAGCAATAGTCTAGAAGATTTGGGGAGGGTCATCTTTCTCCTTTGCATCACAGAGCAGCTTCCAGGGCCCTCCTGTTCCCACCTGACAACACAAGGAGAGACCTGTCTCTCTGATCTCTGCCTATGAGGTCCATCTCTGGTATGCTGACCTTAGCAGAGGGGTTCTCACCATGACTGATGCCTCATTTGGGGCAGACAGGGGAGGAGGCTCCAGAGGGGAAACTGTGAGTTGGGCAGACCCTGCAAAAGAGTCAGGCTTAGAATGGGCAGCAGGGTTAGAGCTAGCTGCCCTGGCACAGATGCCTGACCTGAGGCCCTGTGAGGAGGGATGAGTCTGGAAGAGACGGTAGGAAGAACTCCAGGCTGCCATATCAGAGCTGGGCACTGCTGGAGATTGAACCAGGACAGGGCTGGTTTTGAGAAAGAGCAGGCATTCCTGAGGGTGCGCTGACTGATTTCCCTCCAGCATCCAGCTGCAGTTCGGCAGTCACTGGAGTGATGTCTATGGAACCAACTCAGTGGATTATAAAGACTTTCAGCTGAAGGATGGAGAGCAGGTGATAAAGGTACATGGCAAAGAAGCAGACTGCCTGTGTTCCCTGACCTTCACTACCAACCAGGGGACCGAGTTTACCTTTGGTTTGAACAAAGGCAAACCATTTGATGACAGTGGAGGTCCAGACAAACATCTAGTGACTGTCAATGGCATGTATACACCATATATCTGCATCCGGGGGATGGGCTTCAAATGGACACATGGCCCCGGGGATGTGGTCTCCACGCAACTTCCAGGAAAACCAAAGACCAACCTTGACACTTCCGAAAAGGAAAAAGTTGGCAAAGATAAGGACAAAGACGACGACGACGACGATGATGATGATGACGACAACGATGGTAAGAAGAACGATGATGACGAGGAGGAGGAAGATGAGCAGAAGTGGTAGGTGCTCAGAGCTCAGTCCTGCATCCTCACATTGCACCACCTCCTCTCAGCCAAGCTCACCCACCTGGAGGGACCAGTATACCAGGTGACCCTGGGCAGGAGGAAGCAAAGCCCTCATGGCCCTGTATCTCTGTGTCCAATAAACTTTGTGCATCTATGTGAACCTGAGTGGTCCTTGTCGCCAAATGGGATGGGTTTGAGGTCCCCCAAAGTCTCCTTTTCGTCCCCAATGTTTTGGACCTACACCTGTGCACTGAGTTAGGGTTTGCAAAGGAAGCCCCTTTGTCAACTCAGCAGGACTGAGGTCCCCAGATGAGGGCAGCATCCAGCCACTGCCTGTCTCAAAGTGCACTGGGCCTGCAAGGAGAGCACAGTGTGTGCTGACCAGATGGCAGGGACTGGTTTTGCAGTGGTCCCATTTAACTATATTTGAGCAGGGGCGTTGCCTCCTGCTCCTCACAGATCACCCCATTCTCCAGATGCCTCCTCCTCTCCCTTCTCCAGTCCTGCTCACTATCCCCCCTTACAAAGCTAGGCTGCCTGTGTAAGCAATACGATATTACCATGCATTTTTACATGAGGTGCACTGGGAGTTCATCAGAGTCAGACAAGCAGGGGGCACTGAGCCCCTCTCCCAAGCTGGTGGCAGGTCTGTTGGAAAGTTACAGTCTGCCATATGACTGAGCCCAGGGTCAGAAAAGGGGCCATCTCAAGACCCAAATTATTCATCAGATGAGGCTCTGTGTCCTAAACCAGTAGCGCAGGGAATTGGGGAATGGGGCAAGTTCTAGCCAATGGGAAAAGAGGACAGGAGTTTTTCACGGTTGGGGGATTTGAAGAACCATTGTCCTTGCAGGCAGGACAAATTGCAAGTTGAAGGTTTTGTGGTTGGGTTGGTGTCCCACCACTGAAATCCTTGCCTGGCTACAGAAGATAGCTGGTCATGCTCCATATCCCCCATTGCTAGGAGTCTTTCCTAGGGTCACCCTCCTCGATTCCAGGGAGTTTCCATTGCACTAGTTTCCATAGTCCATATTCCATAACCCCTCAATTCCAGCCATCTTTCCCTGTGCTCTCTCCCTCCACCCCACCCCTGGCTTGATCCCTCTTGTTCCCATCCCCACCAGCCCCCAGTCCACCTACAAAATCTATTCTAGTTCCTCCTCCTAGGGAGACCCATGTATCCTTTGGGCCCTTCTTATAATTTAGCCTCTCTGGGTCTATGGATTGTAGCATGGGTATTCTTTATTATTATTAGCTATATAATATCCACTTATAACTGAGTACATACCATATTTATCTTTCTGGCTCTGGGTTACCTCACCCAGGATGATTTTTTTTCTAGTTCCATCCATTTGTCTGCAAATTTCATGATGTCATTTTTTAACACCTGAGTAATAGTCCATTGTGTAAACATACCACATTTTCTTATCCATTCTTTGCTTGCCAGACATCTATATTGTGTCCAGTTTCCAGCTATTATTAATAAAGCCACAATGGACATAGTTGAGCAAGTGTTCTTTTTGCAGAATGGAGCATCCTTTGGGTATATACCCAGGGTCTTGAGGTAGATCGATTCCCAATTTTTTGAGGAACTGCCATATTGATTTCCATAGTGGTTGTATAGTTTGCACTCTCACCAGCAATGGAGAAGTGTTCCCAGCATGAACTGCCTCTTGGGTTTTTGACCTTAGACATTCTAACAGATGGAAGATGGAGTAATGAAATAGTTTTAATTTGCATTTCCCTGACAGCTAGGGGTGTTGAACACTTCTTTAAGTGTTTCTCAGCCATTTGGGAACGCCATGGAAGAGGGGAGGAAGGATTGTAGGGGCCAGAGGACATCAGGAGAACGTAGCCCACAGAATCAACTAAGCTGGGCTCATAGGGGCTCACAGAGAGCGAAGCAACAATCACCCACCCTGTACGGGTCTGAGCTAGGTTCTCTGCATATATGCTATGGTTGTGTAGCTTCTTGGTGTTCTTGTGGGACCTGTAACAGTGGGAGTGGTGCTGTCTCTGACTCTTTTGCCTGTACTCAGGACCCCTTTCTTCCTACTAGGTTGTCTTGTCCAACCTTGATATGGGGTTTGTACCTAGTCATATTGTAACTTGTTATGCTGTGTTTGGTTGGTAGCCCTGTGAGGTCTGCTCTTTTCTGAAGGAAAACAAAGAAGGAGCAGTGGATCTGGGGTAGAGGGGTTGGGGGCGGGGACTAGGAGGCGTGGAGGGGTGGGAAATTGTAGTACGGGTGTAATGCATGAGAGAAGATTTTGAAAGCTTGACAACAGGTACATAGGTGATCATATGTTGTTAAAATGCACCATATGGCCGGGTGGTGGTATCCCACGCCTTTAATCCCAGCACTCAGAAGGCAGAGGCAGGCAGAGCTCTGTGAGTTCAAGGCCAGCCTGGTCTTCAGAGTGAGTTCCAGGACAGCCAGAGCTACACAGAGAAACCCTATCTCAAAAAGAACTAAAAAAAAAGTACTATGTATATAATTTGGAGACAATGTTTGTTTATAGAAATTAAATAGCAATAATAGTAATACAAATAATAAATGAAATAGAAAATTTTAGGATATAGGTAAAATATATTTAAAAAATAAAGATGGATTTTATATAATAAATAAGATTTTTTTGAGACTAAACATGAAAGATGAAACAAAAGTAAGAGCAGTTTAAAGGTCAAAGCTCAGAAGGTCTGAGTGAGTTGTGCCAGGTTTCTGGAAAATGGTCTGATACAGGATTTCTCTGTGTAACCCTGGCTGTCTTGGAACTCACTCTGTAGACCAGGCTGGCCTCAAACGCAGAGATCCGCCTGTCTCTGTGAGTGTGGGATTAAAGGCAAGCGCCACCACTACCCAGTGACAAAGACTTAAAAGACAAAGAATGTATGTCTAATCAACATAATACCTTGCATTTTGTGAATCCTTTTGTTTTGTTGATACAAGTTCTCCCTATATAGCCCTGACTGTCCTGAAAGTCACTATAGAGACCAGTTTGGCCTGGAATTCACAGAGATCCACATGCCTCTGTTTCCTGAGTGCTGGGATTGAAGTGTGTGCCCCAATACCTGGCCATGTTTTTTGTTAACTATATTAGACTTTAACCACTTGGGCAAATTGAGTCACAACAAAATAAGAATGTGGTGGTTTGAATGAAAATGGCCTTGTTGGAGGAAGCAGATCACTGGGGGTGAGCTTCGGGATTTCCAAAGCTAGAGCCTGGCTCAGTGTCACTCTCTCCTCCTGCTGCCTGCTCATCAAGAGGTAGAACTCTAGGCTCCTTCTCCAGCGCCGTGTCTGCCTGCACGCCGCCATGCTTCTTGCCATGACAACAAGGGACTAGACCTCGGAACCTGTAAGTCAGCCCCACCTAAATGTTTTCCTTTATAAGAGTTAGGCCATGTGTCTCTTCATGGTAACAGAAACCCTAAGACAAAGAGTTTGTTTAAATTTTTAAAGTTTTTACTAGTTTATATGTGTGAGTGTTTTGCTTGCATGTATTTATGTGCACCGTATGTGTGCCTGGTGCCCACAGCAGCCAGAGGAAGGTATCAGAAGCCCCAGAACTGGAGGTATAGGTTGTTGTGAGCCACCATGTTGGTGCTGGAAACAAACCAAGCCTCAACTTGTTTCCTGCTTGGGTTGAGTCTGATGGCCAAGACTCAAGGTTTGGGGTCTGGAGAGATAGCACAGCAATCAGGAGCACTGTCTGCTCTTCCAGAGGCCCTAAGTTCAATTCCCAGCAACCACAGGGTGGCTTACAACCATCTAGAATGAGATCTAGTGCCCTCTTCTGGCCCGCAGGCATCCATGCAGGCAGAAGACCAGTTACATGATAGATAGATAGATAGATAGATAGATAGATAGATAGATAGATAGATAGATAGATCTTTTTAAAAAGACTCTAGGTTTGGGTAGGTTTGGGTATCTTGAAGTGTTTTTTGAGCTTCCAACACTGTCCCCAACTTACTCCTGGCCTAGGGGACCCAGGATCCAGAAACCCAGAAATGCTTCTATCTTGCCTCTGCTTCACTTCAAGTGTTGGAATGTATTTGAAGATTTTTTTCAGCATTTTAATATGTGTAGATGTGTATTTGTATGTTGATGTGTGCACCTGGAGCTGAGCCACCTGACTTGGTTTTGAGAGCTGAACTTGGGTCCTCCAGAGAAAGAACTGTAAGTGCTCCGAACTCCTGAGCCATCTCTCTAGGACTTGGGAAGCAGAGCAGGTGGATCTCTGTGAGGTCAAGGTCATCCCGGTGCACACAGCAAGTTCTAGGCCAGCCAGGGCTCCGTAGTAAGACCCTCTGTTATAGTTTGCTGGTTTTGCAAACACGACGATCCAAAGAAACACGGAGAGGAGAGGCTTTCTTCATCTCACAGGTTATGGTCCATCACGAAGGGAAGCCAAGGCTGGGACTCAAAGCAGGAGCTTGAGGCAGAAACCAAACTAGAACGGAACTCAGAACAGAGCGTGGGGCAGACCTACAGGGGCCTTAACCATGTTGTTTTTGAGGATTGTAGAGGTGGTTGGAACTTTTGGCCTGTAATGGTCATTGGGTGCTTGGGTTGAATGGAGCTGTCCTGTGGGAGCCTTGGAGTATAAGAACACTGAGAGAAATACAGACAATGGAGGCTTATGAGTTTCAGAGAGACGTCCGAGAGCTCCTCACTCTGCTCAGGCCATTTGTAATGTATTCACTTTAGAATCTGTGGAAGCAAAACTTTTGCTTTACTGGGACATGAATGCTGGCTGACAAGAGCTGAGCAACCCACCATGATTAAAAAGAGACCAGCATCATTGAAACAAAACCTTTTGGAACTAATCCAGGGTCAGCACACAGAATCTTTTGTCTAGTTGGGTGTGGGAGACATGGGCTGCATCAAGCTGGCAACCAAATTTGGCAATGTAAAAAACTCTCCATTTGATACTGACTTTAAAGGCATGAGAGACAAGATTGAATGAGTCATCAAGCGTGATCGAGGCTTGGAAACATACAGCAGGTTCAGACGTCTTTAAGGGATGCCATTGGTAAAGGTACAACCTCAGTTACAGTGGAAAGCCCTGGATATTGGAGCTCCCAGGGCCATGGGGTGACTGCCAAGACAGAAGTGGGTATGAAGTGAAGCCGGCCTGAGTGTGCAGACAAGCCCTGTTTTCCAGGTGGCAGAGTTGAAGAAGCAGGGCTATGTAACCTCTTTGGAGCCTAGAAGATCTTGAGTGAGTCCCAGATATTGGCCACAGCACTTCAGAATTTGGATTTACACTACCAGATTTTGGTTTTGCTCTTAAAAAAAAAGATTGATTTTTATGTATATTTTTTATTTACTTTATGTATATGTGTTTTGCCTGTATGTATTTCTGTGTACTGCATGGGTGTCTAGTAGCTAAGGAGGCCAGTAGAGGGTGTCAGAGCTCCTGACACTGGAGTCACAGGGCTGTGGTCCTCTACAGAGGTGCTTAGAACTGTACAGAGGGCCTTTGCCAGAGCAGCAAATGATCTTAACCTCTGAACCATCTCTCCATGCCCTTGCTTTTGCTTTTAATATGATTGTTCCTATGCAGTGGCTCTTCCCTGAAGTACAAAGTGTAGCATGAATTCTAATTGATCTTGATAAGGACAACTTGGGAGTCGGCTATCGGGGTGAAAGCTGAAGGATCAGAGAAGAGTGGCAGCCACTAGAGTTCTTACCCCTGCCAATGCTCAGACCAAAGGGGCGATCCTCAGACTGCCTCCAACTCCTGTCTCCTCCTGCCTTATATTCCTCTCTCTGGTCAGCCACATCACTCCTTTCTCCACCTCCCTAGTGCTGGGTTGAAAGGCATGTGGTCTCAAATACTAGGATCACCTTTGTGTTAGCCCTGTTCCTCTTTTAGACAGATTCAATCTCATGTAACCTAGGGTGGCCTTGAACTCACAGAGATCTGTCCACCTCTGTCTCCCAAGTGCAGGGATTGAAGGTGTGTGCCGCCACTGTTTGGCCTCTATGGCTTAGCTCTGCACTCTGATCTTCAGGCAAGCTTTAGTTGTTAGGTCATAAATAAAATGTCACTAAATTTATTTTTAGACTTATTCTCTCTCTGTCTCTCTCTGTCTCTCTCTCTCTCTCTCTCTCTCTAAGAGTAGGTAAAGAGCAAGCAAGCTAATAAGCAGTTTTCCTCCGTGACTCCTGTCCTGTCTTCCCTCAGTGTTTAACTATTTATCAATATAGAAGTGTAAGCTGATGTAATGGCTAATCCTGGCTGCCAACGTGACTATATATGGAATCAACTGAAACCAAAGCAGCTGGGCATGCCTGTGGGAGGTTTTCTTGATTATATAATTTGATGTGGAGAGACCTACCCTAAGTCTGGGCCACACCCTTCTGGTGGCAGCCCACATAAAAGGACATGGAAAAAGGAAGCTTTGCTTTTGCCTCCTTGATGCGGGAGAACTGTCTGTATTCTGTCAATCATGATTTAAATAAATGCTGATTGGCCATTAGCCAAGCAGGAAGTATAGGCAGGAAAACCAGACAGGAAGTAAAGGTGGGGCCAGAAGAACAGGAGTATTCTGGGAAGAAGGAAGTTCTTTCCCAGTTCTGCCCAGACCACCAAAGAAGCAGGATGTGACCTGCCCCGCTGAGAAAGGTACTGAGCCATGTGGCTAACATAGATAAGAATAATGGGTTAATATAACTTATAAGAACTAATACTTAGCCTGAAGCTAATGGGCCAATCAGTTTATAATCTTCTGGAGACCTCTGTGTGATTTTCTCTGAGACTAAATGGCTGGGGGACCAGGCAGGACATAAACCCTGACAAGCTCGGGCCCCTCATGCTACAGAATGGTGCCCACGTGGATAACTGCATCCACAGAAAGCCTGAGAAAGCTTGGGAAAGAATAGAGTAAAGCATGTTTTCTTGGTAGCACCAATTTCTCGGGTCTGCTCTGCGTGCTAGAGACAAGCAAGTGCTCTCATCTAAGAGAGGCTTCCTGACTCAGCTTTAGCTGCAAAACCTTGCAGCTCTTTTAAGAGGTCCTGCCATGAACACTTAAATGGTGTTGATGAAAAGCTGACCGCATGCTTTTCAATTTTCAGCCATATCAGGAAAAAAGCTGCACTGTTTTAAAATGCCGGCTTTCTGGGCCGTCCTACCAGGGCAAACTCTGACTCTTTCAGGCAGGTGGTCTGACTACGGAGCATTTGAATGTGGTTTATGAGCAGAATGCTGCAACTTGCTTGCTGGCAGGGACCTTGAAATGCCATAGAGTTGTGGCAATAAGCATGGCTCCAGCCGGTATCTCAGCCATGAGGCTGAAATCTCAAAAAGCTAAGAAATGGGCTGGATCTAGTCGTCAAAGACACGGCTTTAATCCTACCCATATTGCTTAGTAAATTAAAGACTCATGTGGTCAAAAAAAGAGAAAGATACAATAAAGAGGGATTCAAAGACGAAGAAAACCTCTAAATGGTTTATGATGTGTTAAAAATATATGCAAGCTAAAGGTTAAAGTTCTTAAAGTAAAAAAAAAGAAAGAGAGTAGTTGGGTGTGGTGGTACACACCTTTAATCCCAACACTTGGGCGACAGAGGTAGATTGACCTCTGTGACTTCAAGGTGTGGTATCACACACCTTTAATCCCAAAGCTTGGGAGGCAGAGGCAGACAGATCTCTGTGAGTTCAAGGTCTGGTAGCACATACCTTTAATCCCAGCACTGGGGAGGCAGAGACAGGTGGATCTCTGTGAGTTCAAGGATAGCCTGGTCTACAGAGGGAGTTCCAGGACAAAGATACACAGAGAACCTGTCTCAAAAAGCCAAAAGTTAAAAGTAAAAATAAAAGAAATAGAGGTTAAAATAAAGCCGCATAAAGATGGAAAATACACAGAGAATCTTGAAACTGTATGCTATTATGCTCTCTTTGAATTGTTTGAATGCTGAGGAAGGAGCAACAGCTGCTAAAAGATTTTTGCTTATAAATGCTGCTGAATTAATCCAAGATAGGTATTTTGAAAATACCTTGACTTCAAAATTGAAGTCAAAAGATATGTTACTTTGGAGAAGAGATTTTGCTTTTGTTTCCACAGGAAATGAGAGGCTGTGGATTCATTCTGAGTTAAGAAAAATCAGGTTTGATCAAGGAAGACAACCTGAGAAATCTCCGGTAGGAACAGATGGCCCAGATGTCTGAGTTCTACATCCAGAACAGATTCAAGACTGCTGCATGAGATGATCAAGCTTCACAGAATAGTCCAGTCAGGACTTGATCATAATTCTAAATTTTCTTTAGGTCCCCATAAGATTATCAGTGCCCCCACCAGCCGGAAGTAGCCTGGAATACTATGCCCACGTTCCCCCCCAAAAATGGACTATGGATATTTTCCTTTGTTTAAAAAAAAAAAAAGAGGGGGAAGTGCTGCCGGAGAATTGTCTGTATTCTGTCACTCATGATATAAATAAATGCTGATTGGCCATTAGCCAAGCAGGAAGTATAGGCGGGGAAACCAGACAGGAAGTAAAGGTGGGGCCAGAAGAACAGGAGTATTCTGGGAAGAAGGAAGTTCTTTCCCAGTTCTGCCCAGACCACCAAAGAAGCAGGATGTGACCTGCCCCACTGAGAAAGGTACTGAGCCATGTGGCTAACATAGATAAGAATAATGGGTTAATATAACTTATAAGAACTAATACTTAGCCTGAAGCTAATGGGCCAATCAGTTTATAATCTTCTGGAGACTTCTGTGTGATTTTTCTCTGAGACTAAAAGGCTAGGGGACTGGGCAGGACATAAACCCCTACAAGTCCGGCCCCTCATGTTACACCTCCTTACCCTCACTCTTGCTGGCAAGATTGTCTGTCCTGATGCTGAGGCATTGCTTCCCTGATTGTAGAACTTCTTTCCTTCCTTCCTTCCTTTCATTCTTTCTTTTCTTTTTTCTTTCTTTCCTTCTTCCCTTCTCTCTTTCTCTCTCTCTCTTTCTTCCTTTTTTTTTTAACAGAGTTTTTCATTAGCTATGGAGTCTGTCCTAGAATTCGCTGGGACTCCAGCTCTAGGCTGAGACCGTGAGACATCCAGTCTCATTGGATGAGAAATTTATGAATTCTTGGACTTTCTGTCCATAGCAAGCTGTTATTGGATTAGCTGTCCAAAACCTCTAAGTCATTCTAATAAATCATATATATATATATATGTATATATATATATATATATATGGAAAGAGAGGTTCATTCTATAGATTCTGCTACTCTTGAGAACCCTGACTAACGCAATAACCTTGAACCCGTGATCTTCCCACCTCTACCTGGCATTATAGGCATAGGTCAACATGCCCAGCTGTCTAAGCCTCCTTTCTTTATTTTTTTTATGTTTTCAAATATTTGTCAGCTTTTGCATATGTATAACACATTCATGCTTGATGCCAGAAGAGGCCAAAAGAGGATGTCAGATTAGCTGGAACTGGAGTTACAGAGGGCTGTGAGCTGCCTTCCATGGGTGCTGGGAACCAAACCAGGTCCTCTGCAAGAGCAGCCAATGCTCTTAACCACTGAGCCAACTCTCCAGCCCCCTCTTTTCTCTTCCCTTTCTTTCTTTTTTCTTTCCTTATTCCTTCTTTCCCTTTCTTTCTTTCTTTCTTTCTCTCTCTCTCTTTAAAAAAATTAAAATTTTGAAACTGGCAAAATATATCCAGGCAACACATAAATGAATGTAAAAAATAAAAATTAACAAGTATTTTTAAACTGCAAAACATAAAAATGTTTTACAAACTTTTCAAGGCCAAGTTGCTTACCCAGGTTATGAACTCTGAGTTCTCCTTCCTCACTCTCTCAAGTAGCTTGGATTACAGGCCTGAGACACCTAGCCCAGCTTATTTAATTTTAAATGCCATTCGAAATTTCTAGTAGCCTGGGGTCTGTGAACAAAAGTCAGAGAATACACTTAACTGAGATGGAAAAATATTCCTCCTATTTGTATCACCCTTGCTGAAAGCTTCCCTTTACAGTAGCGATGCACCACACGTTGGAAAAATTGCCAGTCTGTACAGTTGCACAGGCATCTTGAAATTGACACTCATGGACTTGAAATACATTATTTTTTCCATCAATTTGCCATGGGAGGTATTATAATCAAGTCAGAGTATCTTTGAGACTAATTTTTTTTAAACTTCTCCAAAGTGTGTACCTGCCACGTTGCAGGGAGAGAGGAAGCCATGGGAATTGGCTGGAGCCCTCTCCTAACCAAGGCAGGTCCACTGAGCTGCTGACCGGCTCTGTTCTTTATGATCTCCAGAGCATGGCTTAATGAGCCTTATTTTCTAGTTTTAGCACACTTGCAATTCTTCCTTGTAGACCAGTTAAGGCTATGTGAGACCCTGTCTCATTCATTCCTACATGAATGAAGAATAAATGAATAAATAATGCAAGGTAAGAATGTGGTTTAGTGGTAGAGGACTTGCCTAGCATTCCTGAGGCCTAGGATTAATCCCTGACTGCAAGGGAAATGCCTTCCAGGCAGCCAAGCTTTAAAGGGGGGGATAGTGAGCAGGACAGGAGAAGCGAGGGGATGAAGCTGCTGAGGAGAGTGGGGTGATCTGTGAGGAGCAGGAGGCAACGCCCCTGCTCAAATATAGTTAAATGGGACCACTGCAAAACCAGTCCCTGCCATCTGGTCAGCACACACTGTGCTCTCCTTGCAGGCCCAGTGCACTTTGAGACAGGCAGTGGCTGGATGCTGAGTTGACAAAGGGACTTCCTGTGCAAACCCTAACTCAGTGCACAGGTGTAGGTCCAAAACATTGGGGACGAAAAGAAGGCTTTGGGGGACCTCAAACCCATCCCATTTGGCGACAAGGACCACTCAGGCTCACATAGATGCACAAAATTTATTGGACACAGAGATACAGGGCCATGAGGGCTTTGCTTCCTCCTGCCCAGGGTCACCTGGTATACTGGTCCCTCCAGGTGGGTGAGCTTGGCTGAGAGGAGGTGGTGCAATGTGAGGATGCAGGACTGAGCTCTGAGCAGCCTATGGCAATATTCCTCCCTGTCTGGACCTTAGTTCCCTTTGTCCACACTGCCATCTTTGCAGGCTCCCTTGCTGTCATCGCTATTGGCTTTCTTACTGCCTTCACCATTGTCATTGCTGTCCTTATTATTGCTGTTATGAGCGTTTTCTCTGTCATTGCTTTCATCTTCATCACTGCCTCCGCCGTCCTCTTTGGCACTAC
This sequence comes from Ondatra zibethicus, assembly GCA_004026605.1. Classification (NCBI taxonomy): domain Eukaryota; kingdom Metazoa; phylum Chordata; class Mammalia; order Rodentia; family Cricetidae; genus Ondatra; species Ondatra zibethicus. The sequence continues at coordinate 13,213 of PVIU01031276.1, forward strand.
GCAAACTGACCATCGGGTCTTCTGGCTTCCCCGAGATTGAATCTTCAGGGTTGTGTCCCCACTTGAAGTTCAGCGCAGTGATGCAAGTACCAGACAAGTACTTGCCCTTGATTGTCAGGACATGCTTGCCTGAGCCACGAGTGACTCTGAGGGGAAAATAGTCTCTCTCAGTACCCAAAGTGGCTTTGCACCCATTACTGGTCACCAAATGCAGGTAACGCACACAGATGCCATCGTTAGTGCCCGCAGCAATCACATGCTCACCTTTCTTCAGCAGGAACATCTGCTCATTTGATGTCTGAGCTCCACAGACGGGACTCCACTGTTCACCAAACAGCAGCTGAATGCTGGGGATCCTGTCAAAGCACTGTGCGCTTAGAAGCACCAGCTCTTTCCTGAAGCTGTGCGCTGTCCTGGTTCCCAGCCTATACTTCAGTCTCAGATGACGTATCACTTGGTATTCTGACTTGTCAGCCTGTCCTGTAACCTGTGGTACCTTCCCACTTCTGCCTCTTAAGGACACATCTCTCCCCAGGAGTAATCAGAGAGTCTGGCTCATGTCAGGCATCTGTGTGGCCAGCTCTGCCACCGCAGCCCATCCTGAGCCTGAATCTTTTGGTGTCTGCCCAACTCAGTTTTCCCTCTGGACCTCCTCCCTTGTCAGCCTCAAATGAGTCAGCAACCACCACTGAGACCTCTCTGCTCAGGCCAGTAGACCAGAGATGGACCTTGACTTGAGTGGCAGGTGGTTCTGGGGGACAGAAACCAGTGACTGGGTCTGCTCCCTTGGTGCTGTCAGGTGCAAGCAGGAGGGCTCTGGCAGCTGCTCTCCCAAGCAGAGCGGTCCCGCCAAAGTCTTCCGGACTCTTCCTAACCCGGTTCCTTTCTTCCCTTGCTTGCAAAGATGATTCTCAAATAGGCCCCCAGAAATGATATTCAATTCTATTAGAATTTCAGATAATTAGTTAGTAATTTCAGGGTAAGCACACCCCAAGCACTGAATAGTTTATTTATGCATATTTTGACATTTATTTATTTTGTGTTTGTGTGTATATTATGTATGTGCATGCACTGACACATGCACCCACACGAACACACACACACTTTTGTGTTGCTCCATGTAGGTGCATGTGTCCCGTGGGAACTTTTGGGAATTTATTCTCTCCTTCTTCCGTACGGGTTAGGTGGATCAGATTCAGGTGGTCAGGAAGGACAGCAGCACTGTCACCTACGGAGCCATCCTGCCACCCTTCACTATCTTAGTGACAGTGGGGATCAAAGCTGGGGTTCACACGTACTAGAGAAGCCGCTCAGGTTTGCACAGTCTCACCTCCCTACCCTGACTCTGTCTCTTTGCCTTCACTGTTTCTTTTGACCTTTCTTTTGTTTCATTTAAAACATGGTCTCACTGTGTAGCAAGGATTTCCTTGAACTTCTTCATAGTGGAAATCCTTCTGCCTCAGCCTCCAGAGTTCTGATGTTACTGACATGAGCCAGCATGCTGGGTTCCAACCCTTTCTTTGCTTTCTATTCTAGACAAGGTTTAGTAAGTCATCCAGGTTGAGGCCAAGGTGGCTCTGTAGCACCCCCTGCCCTCGTGTTTGATATTCTAGCATCAGCATCCCGGGGAGCTGAGATTACAGGATTGGACCACCAGGCCAGGCTCCAATAGTGCATTTTAAAAAGGAAAGCCATCTACTCTCCAGCAGTTGTGAGGACAGGAAGACGCCAAGCTTAAGGCCAGCCTGGGATACATAGTGAGGTCCTGTCTCGTGAAAGTGATGGCTACAGACAAGCACAGTGGTCTGTCTCAGCTTCAGTCCCTAGCA
>PVIU01031277.1:0-15055 GCA_004026605.1 Ondatra zibethicus
TACAAAAGGATTGGTCTATGATTGGTGAAGCTAAGATATGGTGTCAGGATCAGTACAGAGCTTACATCTCAAACAACCAAGAGGCAGAGAATGAAGTCTTTTGCAACCTTAAGACCAGCCCCCTGGTGATGCACGTTTTCCAACAAAGCCCCACAACCTAATACTTCCTATTCAGTTCCATTAACTGAGAACCAAATAGTCAAGACTTGAGTCAATGTGGGCTATTCTCATTGAAATCACCACAGACAAGATTTGGGGGAGCAGGAGGCTTTGGATTTGTTGTTGGTAAGAAGGAGAAGGAGAGAAGGGGTGAAAAAGTAACAAGAATACATTATTTATTTCATGCCATTGTCAACTATGAAAAATAATTTTTATAGTAGGGTACCACATACTTTTATCAGGAATGCACATTCTCTCCAGTACCAGTCAAGAGTAACTAACACACACACACACACACACACACACACACACACACACACATATATTCTGAAATATATTTATGTATGAATATATGTATATATATTCTGAAAACAAATAAAAATGGCCTCAGATGACTTACATCTGAGAAAATCTATTCTGAAGTTCTATTCCAGTGATTATAATAATTCAAATATTATGTACAAATCTAAAGCAACTTAGTCCTTCCCCGAATTACTTATCCCATATTAATAGATTCCAATGAAAATGAACTTGAAGAACTTCCAAAGAATATTTATAACTATGTTCAAACATCTCAAAGTATCTTGAACATATTTTCAAAATAAAAGAGATGAATTAAATACAGATGTCAATATAAAGAGAATTATTGGAGAAGAGAAAAACTAAAGTGTTGATGTGAATAAAAAGCTCAATTGAGATAAAAATCTGAATTCAAAGCCTCACCAATAGAATGGTTCCCATGGAACACAGATATTAGGGCTGTAAAACAAGATCAGAATCATGCAGTAGAGGAGAATGACATATGCCTTAAACTCTATGAGGAGAGCTTTGGGCACCAGTACAAGATGTCACTGTCAAATTATTGATTTAGATGAAAGATAACATCAGAACAAAGTCAGACAAGGTGGTCTTTATATTACAGTATTTTTAATTTTCATCAATATTTTCTGAGAATTTTATACATGAGAACTGAGTTTGTATCATTTCCACCTCTCTCTCTTCCCCTCCAAGTCTTTCTCTATATCCTTTTTCTCCCAACTTCATGACCTCTTCTTTATTTAAATTATTCTTTGGTTATTTATTATGTTGAGGCTGAGTTCATTTAGAATTACTTGTGTGTGTGTGTGTGTGTGTGTGTGTGTGTGTGTGTGTGTGTGTTTAGGGACTAGGTATCCTGTCCAACTTGGAGTTGGATAGCCTTTCAGGGAACTCATCCCTGAAGACTGATTCTCCCTTTCTTAGCTCTTCATCTAGGAGTAGGGCCTTGTGAAATTTCTCCTATCTACATTGGTGTGTTAAAAGTGAGAGCATCAAAATATTTATCACTAGCATTAGAAAAATGTATTTGACAAGTTATTATAGTATTATACCTGTGTTTTTCACTGATAACCGATGACAAAAATATAAAGAAAAAACAAAATAAATTATATATTTTTGTAATAGGTAGGTTCTTGAATATTTTCTAAAAATTAAAATAATAATCGTAAATATAAATCAGTTCTTCATAAGTCTCTAGAAAACTGAAGGTTTCCTCTACCTCTTCTTTTGTGTTTCACTAGTTCCTTCAAAGTTGTCTTGAAAATAAACATACAATTACATTTTTCCCCTGATAACACCAAGGATAAATGTTACTCTTTATCCTAAATTATCAAGAATTCTTTTAAATTTATATATCCAACAGAGCAAGGATATTTTACCTTAGTACCAAAGAAATCATGGCATTCAGCATTCTGCTTATTCCTTCCTCTGATTTCTTACCTTACACAAGCCAGGAGTTTGTAAAAAATGCTCTGAAATTCTGTTTTCCATGTTGTAAGGTCATGTGCTAGAGAAGCTGTTCTCAGCTCTCTTGAGGGTCAAGCAACTCTTTCAGAGGGGTCACCTAAGACTGGCAGAAAACACAAATGTTTACATTATCATTCATAACAGTAGCAAAACTACAATTATGAAGTAGCAGGAAAACATTTTTTTGGTTAGGGGGTTACTACACCGTGAGGAACTGTATTAAAGGGTGATAGAATTAGGAAGGGTGAGAACCACTACTGTAGAGGTTCTGATGGCGTAGGCCTGAAGTGGGATAACATTTATATTTCCCTTATGTTCCCAGGTGAGAGCTGGTCATTGCAGCTAACGGTGGTGCAGGAGATCATGGTAATAGTAAATTCTTACCATAGACATCAGTCTGCTGTGATTTCTACCACTGCCTCTCTACTCTCATTTTCTTCACAATTTTACAGTAAGCATTCCATTAACAATCCTGTCTTAGGTCTTTTCTTGTTTTTTTCTTGGTCTTGTCCCTTCAAATGTTTAATATGATTTTCCAGTTATCCAGAAGACTGTTTGCAGCTCTTTATTAAAGTATCTTGTCAATTAGGACTTCCCTGGCTCTTATAAACACTTTATTCATTCCCTCAAACTATGCCTCTAATATTTTTCATGGTTCAGTTTCCATTTACATCTTCAAAGATATTATTTACTTATTATCTTGTGTTTATTCTGCCATACCTATTAGGAAATAAACTCTCTGAGGGCATATATATTTTCTATCTGTATCGACAATGTCTAAAATGTTGTTTAGGGCATTGTAAGTCATCATTGTGTATTTGTAATTTAGTGATGATAAATTTGAGAGCTAGAAAGTCAAGAAAACACACAGATCGAGGAGAATGGATAAGCTGAATTTACATTTCCTTCTTGTCTGTAATGAAAATATTAATTTCAGAGTGGTTCATTAGTAGCATAACTACCTATCTAGAAATTTTAAAGTGTTATAGTGCATGGATTTATTGAAGACTGTTCATGTAGGCATCTACTTCATAGGTGTTACCAAAATCCCAGACTCCCAGGGGTAAAGCCAGTGTTCACTACTGACATACTGTACATGCCAGAGAGAAACAACCTTGTCAGGGACTGTTTTAGAAGCCAGGTTCCCAGATGTGAACAAACAGCCAAGTTGCCAAATGCAGCACTCACGGTCCTGTTAGCGAGCTCTTCCGGCACACTTGCTATAGCCCTGAAGGTTCATTACTAACCCAAAAAGCCCATAGCGCTCTCTCTACCTCAGATGACTGTTTTCAGCTGAACTACATGGTAGCATTCCTTCAAAGTAGTGCCACACAAATGCCTCATGAAAATACCACATTCAGCTTGTGAAGCTCAAGATCTCTTGGTTTCTGTCTCTCAGTGGTGTTCTCTTAGTAGTCACTGACTTAGCAAGTAACATCACCTACAGAAATTTCCATAGACAGCCAGTGTCCTTCCATCTTCCTTTACTTAATCAGTTAACTTGAACTCTGAGTCATGTGAATTCTCCCTCTTCTGTTCCTAAAGATTTTGACACTTTCAGCTTTTTCTCACTGCAACCATTTTCAGTTTATCTAGTTTAGTACTTGCTGCATGTTCTGCCTAATTTCATACTGGACCCTGATTTGTTTCCTAAATCAGTGAGGTGTTGAGGAACTTATTTTACCTTTCTGAAAATTTTATTTCATATATGTGAACAGAGGGTACTAATAGTCATAGCCCCTTCATGACTGAAATAGTAAATAAAAGATGCTTGTCTTATGGTAACTATAAATAAATGCATGATCAAATAACTGAGGACTTCAAAGTCAGTTTCTGACAAGAACACTTGGATGTGTGTCACTGGGAACCTATAACAGCTTAACAACGTGTCAGATCCATCCGGACTCTTAGTTTGATATCTGTTCTCTTAATCCACACTTGCCCTCTGAGTTATAGTCACAGTGACCTGACCACCTGAGAGTCTCCAAGCAGATTCCCACATAAGTCTTCAATTAGGCCCAACCTTCCATTTCTCCCTCTTAAAACATTCTACCATTTTTTTCTTCTGAAATTCTCTTACTCATTTCATTTCTTCTCTCTGACCATTCCACTGTCAATTACACCTATCTAAATAAAATAAACCAAAATATTCTCTCCCCAGGAAAGATCTTATAATGCCTTAGCTATGTTATGTCTTTTTTCCCATAGACACTGATGACTGGATCTGCACATACATATTACAGATTATTGTGAGCAATTTATCAGTTACCAGATTAAACTAATGAGGACAGATCTCTCTAGATACACACACACACACACACACACACACACATATATATAATGTATATATCATTTATTTATTTATCTGTTTAGGAGAGGAGCTATATGTGACTGTTTTCAACTAGGAAATGGTATAAGCTAATTGTTTAGCAATAAAATAAGAAAATTAACAATTAAATATAAATAAATATTTATTTTATAAATAAAATAAGAAAGTAAATAATCAAAATAAAATAAAAAATTAGTTTCATGATTTAACAGAAAATTCAATAACTCAGAAGAATCTAAGGTAGGAACAAAACTTTTTTTCTAGCCAATGTAGTTTTGCTGACTAAGTATCTGAAGCTTCCTCAATTTAACTCTTTAGAAAACTCAGATAAACTAAGCAGAATCAAAAGAATTCTGGCCTCAATGCCCTGTTTTTCCCCAATCTCTTCCCAAATCTCAGAATCAGTGCAGCACTCAACACATTCCTAAGCATCTTCTCTCCAGAAGAAATGAAGACAGCGTGTGTTTCTGCTGTGTAACTCAATACTGCTCTGGACAGTCCCAGCCTTTCATGCGAGACAGGAGACCCAGGTGTGACTAGAGAGTACAAAGAGAGAGAAAGAGACGGAGAAGAGGGAAACACTGAGCTTGCCTTGGATCTGCCATCATCACAGAAGAAAATAGATATCTGGATTATGACCTTGTGTGACACCCATGTTTTAAACATAAGTCCTGTAAGTGACATGACTCTTGTGACTCAGTTCTAGTAAGAATCATAGAATTTAAGAAGTACCTCTTATATCTGGATTTACATTCAGAACTGTCTTTTGGAAGTCATCAATAGAAAAGGAGTCGCGAAGGCTTTGACGAAACTGCCATGGCCAACGTGCTGGTTAACTTTTGTTAACTTGATACAAACTAGAATCATCTGAGAAGAAAGTACTTCATTTGAGGAGCTGCCCTCTTCAGAGTGACCGATGGCTGTGGGTCACTTTCCTGATTAAGGATTGGAGAGTGCCCATCCACAGGAAGTGATGCCATTATTGGAACGGTAGTGCTGGATCATATAAGAAAGCTGGCATTTCAAGGCATGGGATATGAGCCAAGAACAACTTTGCTCCCTCTTTCTAGCCTCTGTTTCTGACTGAGTTCTTGTCTTAACTTTTCCCAGTGATCAACTGTGATTGGGACTTATAAGCTGGATAAACCGTTTACTCCCTAAGTTACTTTTGGTTATGGAATTTATCTCAACAATAGAAAGCAATCTATGAAAAAATAATATTTCATTTATAGCTGCCACAATAGATTCGTCAAGATAAAAGTCAAACCAAACTTCTCTGACAAGGGACTGGAGCGATTGTTCAGCAATAAAGAGCACTCACATAATCACTCACAACTGTCTGTAACTCCATCTTCTAGCCTTTGTGCACAAACATCTATTTAGGAGATACTCATATACATAAAATCAAAATAAATAAAATCTAAAGAGTTTTAAATTTATTGGACAAGAGTCAATGTTCTAATAAGTTCCATGAAGAATACTTAAGGAAATATGACTTTTACAATAACTGATATTTACTCCATTTTTACCCTAAAGCCTAGGTAACATAGATGAGTAAATAATCAAATCAAAATTACTATCACCTTAGACTATGCTTTAATGTACAAGCAAATTTTCTGACAACAATAGAATATAATATGTAACATTTCTGAGAAAAAGAAATATAGCAAATATGATTTGTTTAAATTGGTAATACTTTTTGAATTGTAGTTTTCTGTTGATTTAGGCTCAAGAGTTATAACTATCATGTGAAGACACTTATACAAAATTATAGACACAACTGAATTTTTATTATTTGTTTTTCTCCCTAGACACTCCATTAATCATTCTGTACTCTGTTTGGCACATCTTCTTGTACTTCTTGTCTATTTGGAAGATTTAATTTTGTCCTTTTCATTCATACAGATAAGAGAATTTTATGGCTGGAAGATTTTTTGAAATCTGTTTTATCCAAACTCCTGACATTGTAAATGGAACACAAAGTTTCAGATGTGTTAGGAAGTATGTGACTATCTGACACTTGCCTGCCCGCTTCCCTGTGTCCATTGTGATCCGACTGCTCTAGCCATGGACTTTCTTGCCTCCTTAACTTCCCTTTGTTGAGAATATAGAATTTACAGATGTTGTTTTCAACCATTTGCCAGAAGAAGCACTAATAATATATAATGATGACTAGCTATTTCATTTACTGGTTTGTTTCTGATTTTTCTATGTTTGTTTCTTTTTGTATAGGCTGCAGCTCTTTTACCCCCTTTATTTGTAACATGAACCTTTTGAGAATATTTCCTCAATAGCTGGGTGATTTGCATACTATGGCAACAATAAATATTTACAGAACAAATGAATATATGGAGAGTTGAGTAATCAGCCAATATACCTACTGAGAATAGTATTTCATTACTCTGGTCATACCTCTCAATTTCTTTTAAGTGTTTTGATTTCTATACAACATTTCAAGCAGGGAATTCACATATGGAAAACTGCTGTCCGTGATGCATTTTTATATTTCCTGAAGAGAGTTTGGATACTAAGCTGTTGTCTATATCAGGTTTGTAGACCTTTGTTGGCTGCGTTTCTTTCTACTATCCATCTCTTTATGGAACATCCTGCGTAATTCACTATTTCTGCCTTCCTGCTTTTTTTTTTATTTACTTCACATCATTAATTAGAATGGCTGATTTAACGTACGTGCTTACTTATCTTGCCTCTGTAAGATGTATTTTAGGTACTTCATTTAGAACACTTAAGTGTGAAAGACTGAATTTATTTGTATTTTTACTGCTCTTACTTTTCCTTAAAAAAATACTCATGGGAAGGGTAACATTTAAAACCTATATTATACAAAAGAAGTGTTCAAATATAGACAAGTTTCTATATGTTATAAAACTTAAAAGCTACAATGCGGAAATTTAATTAGTTCTCAGCTCAGGTTCATAAGCGCCAAACATAAATGTTAAAGTGGCAAAAATACTGAGCTCTGTGTCTCTCCAGTTCACTTTTCTCACTCTGCAAATTAAACCCACCAATGTGAAAATGCCAAATGGCCAATGAACCATTTCCAAGTTAATAACATTTCTGTACAAATCCATTTGGACTCTCCCCTCCCCCACCAATCTGGAACATTTAATCATTTCAAACCCAGCCGGGTTGATTATAAATGAAATGCAGTGGCATTTCCAGGGTGCAAACTCCATAAACTGGATTCAATCACCAAACTGGCAGAAGGTTTCAGAAATAGCTTGTTTCAAATGGCTCAAAATGAGGGACATGCTGTCCACACCCTGTGTCGAGCTACCTTTAATTTCTAAGATGTCTGTTTGTGGGGTCACAGTTAGAAATGCACCAACCAAGAACGGGTAAAAATTATAAAGTTGGAACCCCATGTGTTATAGTTAGAATTTTCAGAGGAATGTTGACTCTGATCAGCATTTTAAATATTTTCCAAAGGTATCCACAGATATTATATGAAAAACAAGGCAAAACACAGAAACAATACATCTCTTTGGAATACTGAGTTAAGAAATACTACACACACCTTACAACAGCCATGTATCTTAGTATACTAGAGGCTTTAGCAATCCCAGTACACAAGACACTGGCAAAGACATCTCTTTCTGAGGTATTTGTTAATCAACATTTTTTTTGACATGGCAGTTTAAACACTATCCATTGATTATTGTAAGCCAAGAAGCAATTATGAAAGTAGAACCCTCCAACTGACAGGGTTATATTTTAAAGAATCAGTTGCACAGACAAAAGAAAAGCTGCTAACCCTGACAAGATGCTCCCAAAACAAAAGAGAAATCAGCAATTCAAGAAAGTCAGTGTCATTTCTAGGATGTTCACGTCGTAGGTGCCACAATCCTGGCCGTGAGACCAAATGGAAGAACACAGTAGACCTGCCTAGAATACTGAATGTCTTGGAAGGAGTTTCACGCAGTCGAAGCCTTCTACTGCAGAAAAACTGGTACCAGACACCCCAAACTGTCAGGTTCAGACACCGTATATGTCGCTCTCTTGCTGCTTCTAAATCTTGCTATATTTCAACTTGGTTGACTACAGCCTGCTTTCTCTGGGACAGGTCTCTGGAAAGTTACTCTCTTGTGTTTCAGAAGAAAGACAGATGATAAATCTGACACAGAATATCTAAGTACAATCATATTAGTGTTTTGTGAATCCAGCTGGGAAATCTTAAGTTCTTTTAAAAGAGTAATTGGTACTGAAATCAATGTCTAATAATGTGTTTGATGATTATGATGCTATTAATTCTCTTTTATGAGCACAACCAATATTCTAATATTCTATAATATGCATTTTACATTTATTAGAAAATTTTATAATAAATCTTATCAATATTTTTATAGTTAGGGCATACCTTTTTAGAAGCAACATATTATGAGCAGTGATTGGCTGCATTTGACGTTAGTATGTGCTAATCAGATTAGAGAACGTGTCTTTTTGGATGTTGTTTTGCGATGTTCATTTAGTTGCAAATAGAGAATAAAGCTTGCCCAGGCAGTATTTGCCTTCCATTTGTGACTCTCCCTCACTATTTATCACATGTATAATTCCAGCCTTGGCTCAAAAATCACTGCCAGATGGACATTTATGTTTACCTGGTTTAAGTAGGCCTGATTTATAGTACTTTGATCTGCATGATAATTTAGACTAATGATAGTTGCGAAAAGAATTAGATGAGAGAACTTAAACAATATTATTGATAAATTACAAACAGGTTTATTTAACAAGCAATGTAGACACCTGGAGCCATTAGCCATATGTAGGCCATCTGTGTCATCTTGTTTACATTCTTTTCCCTTCACCAGAGTTCTGTAAATACTCACCCTCCCTTCATCTTGGGCTCTTATTCCTCACCTCTTCCTAACTGCAAGCATATATTAAAAACCTACTATATGCCAGACTCTCTAATATTCAGAACTTTTTAATGCATTAAATCCTGAGTGAAACATATAAGGTGAGATTTTGTTCTTTTATTACAGACAAGAATAAGCATTCAGATATCAAAAAATCATGAATCATAAATAAACATTAAACCTTATATTTGAATGAAGTTGTTGAATCATGCACTTGCCTGTAAACCTTGTTCTTATTATCAATGTTCTATTGCTCTTGAATTATTTACTAGGGAATTATTAAGTGTCCACCTGTCTTGTTGCCTTTATAATGACTCTAATTTTGCAAATATAATCATATGTACTTCTTAATTATTGGACTGTATTCTGAGAAACACATCATTAGGTGACTTTGTTGTTATGCACATAATGTAGTGCTCAGATATAGATGTAGAAGCTAGAGCTCAGTTACTCAGTGTTATAACAGCTAGGAAAAGTGCTAGAGATTAGAAAGATTTCAGCTTCATCACACAATAATTTGACCACCATCATAGATGTACACTATCATCTATTGAGTCACAGATACTCAGAGATTTAAGGAGTTGGCTCTTTTTATGATTAGAATTAAATATGCCATGCTAGTTAAAAGTTAATTACCAGTGTTTTCTATTTTAAAGATGGAACCGAGTATTAAGTCAGTGTTGAAAAATCACAGGAATAAATAAGAAAAAAATCTAGATATGTGGGAAGTGAGGACAGAGAAGGAACTTTGCCTTGACATAAATGATGGTTATATATGGTGACAAAAATAGCTCATCTAGTAGAGTGGTTGGCTAGTGTGTACAGACTGAGCCAATGTTCAGTCTTAAGCATTATAGAGAATGTGTTCTTGGGTACACACCTGCAATCCCAGTACTTGGGAAGTAGGGGCAAATATTAGAAATTCAACATCACTCTTAGCTTCATAGAGTTGGAGGTCAGACTGAGCTACTAATACCATATTACAACTTTGTTAAAAAAGGATAAAACTACATGATAGTGATAGAATTTGGGGAACAAAAATTAAGTTTTCTTTGGATCAAATAAGTTTTAATAAGTTTGCCTGCATTTCAGATGTTGCAAATAGAAAGACAGAAAGGTAATTACTGTGAAACATGAGTAGCAAGGTGGGCTTGAAAACAATCTTCATAGATCTAAGCAATATATTGTTTCCACTGAGTATAGGCAGTTATTCTAAGGTCCTGTAAGAGTGGATAAAAAGCATGAAAACAGGAATGTATTACAGTTGTTCTGACATGTGGTATAAAGGTTTGAATGCGGGAAGGAGCAATTGATAATCTGAGGAGGGAGTGTGAATTATGTATTTTACTCACCTATAGGTAGATGACACTTAAGGATACCTTACCGATACATGTCTCATTTGCAAGGTAAGGTCTTAGTGCTTCAGTCATAAAGACTATCGGGGCCCACTTGGAATCAACATCATAGTACATTACCTAGGGAAATGAAGGTTTTGCAATTAAACAGCAGGTTGTCCAGCTAGCTAATTCAGGACAAGAATTCCACAGAGAGTCAACTCACTGTGCTTGCTAAATAAAGATAATGTCTTAGAAAATTCTATTAGCATGGCCCTAAAATACTGAAACATTTGTCTTCCTCTTTGGCCATTAAAATTATGTATCAATTATCAGTGGTTTATTGTTAGTAAAAAGAGGTAACATTGGAAGAGCAGGAGAATTTACAGTCATAAAAATGTTCACAGAAATAAAACTTAGAAAATTCATTACTTATTATAAAGAAAATCTGGCCAATTGTTATGAATGCACCCAATATAATGAGATAATGAGAATGTTGTTCTGTAGTTGAGAGACAGAGAGAGAAAGAGAGAGAGGTGATGGTACAGTCATATTCTTTTTATGTATTTATGACAATGACCTAGGAATTTCTTTAGTTACCACTAAATGGCATATATTTATTTTTGTTGTTTTATTATTTCATTTGTATGTATGTTTTGACTACATATATATCTGTACACTACATATGTGCCTGGTGCCCATGGAGGGCCTCCAGAGGAATTGGGAGCAGTTATAAACTGCCATATTGGGTGCTGACAATTGAATACGAGTCTTCTAGATAAGAAGTAAGTGCTGTTGAATGCTGATTAATTTTTCAGGATTCCTAGATAGCATAGATTTGGATTTAGAATATTTCTTTTTAAAAGCAGCAAACAAGTCAATCAGCACCTAAATTATTCTTTTTTCCTTTACTATTAAGGATAATTTTGATACAATCTTTTTTGTTGTACCTAGCTATCCCCATTCCCACCCCTTCCCTTCTTGTCACCCCACCCTTACCCCCACCCCACCCCATCCACTCCTCAGAAAGGTTAAGGCTTCCCAAGAGGATTCAACAGAGTCTGACACTTCTAGTCAAGACCAAAGGCTTCCCCCTATATCTACACTGAGCAAGGTATCCCTCCTAGAAGCCAGTTCAAGCACTAGGGATAAATCCTGGTCCCACTGTCAGTGGCCCCACAGATTGTCCAAGCCTCATAACTGTCCCCCACCATGAAGTGGGCCTACTTTGGTCCTAGGCAGTGTCCTCCACTATCAGTTCAGAATTAGTGAGCTCTCACTAGCACAGGTCAGTTGTTTCTGTGGGTATCACCATCATGGTCCTGGCCCCTTTGCTCATATCATCACTCCTCCCTCTCTTGGACTGGTCTCTGGTAGCTTGGCCCAGTGCTTTGCTGTAGATCTCTGGTTCCACCAGCTGCTGGATGAAGGTTCTATAATGAGAGTTAAGATAGTGAGAATGTCCCTAAAGAATGCCATGGTGGACAAAATAGGATAGTATCTGGGTAATTTGTATAGATAGTAAAATGTGATGGGTATCCTTGTCAATTTGCTTGGATTAAGAGGTGTTTAGTATTAGAGACATACTTGGGTATATCAGAGAGGTGATTTAGAGTCAACTGGATCACGAGTGTCCTAAACTAATTAATGGATTACTCTCTTGATGAATTAATAATGTGGAACAATTGGGAAGAAAGGCATGATTGAGACAGTAAGCCACTAGAAATATGTCTTTGAGAACCCCAGTCTCTTCTTATATTGTCTCTTTATGAATATTCCCCCTTCTTTTCTGTGGCCTTCCTCTGAAAGCCACATCTGCTCATTTATATAATGTTCTGCTCAAGTCTAAGTAGTTAAAAATTGAACTTTTAAACATTGAACCTGTAGCTATTGCCCTAAGAACTTTATGTCAGATAACTTTGTAATAGAAATATTAAAAGAACTAATACATGGTAGAAGTGAAGGGTTTTTTTTTTACCTTAATACAGGCACTAGTACTGCAATATTGCTCTTATAAGGCGTGTGAAAAGAATGGCTGATATCTTAAAGGTACTTCCAAGTAAAATGGAGTAAGGAAGGCACATGGGGATAAAAGTAATGCCAAAGAATTCTCTGGGATATGCTTGATATCTGATCTTAAACATTAATTTACTTTCCCTGCCTCAGTTTACTAATCTGAAAAATCAGAGATTTGAAATTCATGATCATTAAATTTCTATCGAAGTCTATAAGTCTATACAATTTTCTTTGGTTGTGTGAAGATTAATCTTCTTTTCAAGTCCTTCATAGCATTATATAAACTGGAATAGGTTGGTGTTCCATCTGCCTGCCACAGGGGATGGGGCAGTTAATAGAAAACACCATAAAAGAGGATTAATTTTGAGGTCTGGATTTTCATCATGGCATTGACTTTTGACAGGTTTAAATGAGCAAAGCGAACCTACAGAGTTTGAATATGACCTAATGTGCCTGGATCTTAGCCATGGGACACATTTAAAAGTAACTAAGATCCCAAATATATACATATTTAAATGTCAAATGTCAAAACAAAACAAAGAGTAGATTGTAAAACTAATTATAAGTGTACTAGTGAAGCATTTAATAAAATTATACTATCAGAGAGTTAAAATCATCTTTTTAGCATGCATCTCCATTATTAACATAGAGTTATATAAAATTTTTAATTAATTGGAATTACTTAAAAGGACTGTACTCCAATTTTTGTTACTCTTCTTTTTCCTGAGCAATGATTGGGTTTTAAATAAAACTTAATTTTATTCAGGCATAGGAACTGATATTAGGACTGAAAAAACTGAGCAGTTAATATGTTTTGAAATACAGACAAAGGAAGAAAGCTCCTCAAGAAGTATTGTTCCTGAAGTTATGATTGACAATGCACAGTATATCATATATACTGCATTAAATAAAACCCCTTAATGTGTTACTTCTTTGGAAATCATCACCCAGAACATATATCATAAAACATTAGTAATTACTAATTAAATGACAGTTTCATATTTCTAAATTATTTTCTTTTTTTGGTTGCATTTGAAAATGTTTGCAAGAAAGTTTCCAGACAGATAAGAGGTCTCTAAACAGCTTCCTTTTTTAATTTAGCCTTCTTTGGCCACAAATTGACATAAACATTGTGTCTTAGGTATATAGCTTCTTAAAATTGTGAGCCATTTTGTAAGAATACTGTGCCTTTTGTGAAAGGAGGCTGGTGGATTTGTGTTTTAAGAACTTGTCACAGCAAGGAGCTCAAAAATTTTATGCAATTATACCTGCTGGACTGTTAAAATAAGCAAAGTATTTCCAGAGATACCTGAGCAAATCTATATAATTTCAATAATGCATTTTTCCTTCCTGCCTAAAATGACTTAGAAATTGTAGAATTTTTCTGTGGCTAGAAATAAATGCTATATTTTGTTTGGTATTCTAGCCTATAAATCTCATCCTAATGTCACATTTGACTAGCTACCTATTTGAAAACAATTTACTATATTTTTATTTTATAAATTATGTTTATTGAATTTCTTTATGCCAAATATGGTGATTATAAGTGAAGCTTTTGATTTTGGTATATCTAATAGTAATATCCAACTATTATTAGTAAATCAGAGTATTATGTTTAATTTAATATATTTTTCAGAAACAAACCCTTACGTTTATCTAGCAACTATAATCATCACGGGGGATATTAATTAATCTAGAGGGATGCTTGTGAATGTGGAAATGTGATACTATACTTTGGTTTTACCTATGCCTTGTTGAAGATAATTTTTCATATATCCATTATATTTTGTATGTCTTTCAAGCAAATAACAAACTCTTGTTCTTATAGACTATCTTTTTAATAATTTCAATACTATAAACCACATTCATAGAAATAAAAATTTCCTCATAATCTTAAACCAATGTGTTTACTGTGTGGGAATCCAACGATAATGTCTTCTGTCAGAGTGATAGAAGCAGTAATACTGTCTATAACAAAATACTTGAGTCTCTTTGGCTTAATTCCTCTCCTGAACTAATGCCAGGCATTGTACATATGATCTGATGGGCTTACATCATCTCTGTACGACTAGCAGTAATGGAATATTACATAAATTCACCATCTGAATACTGAATAGCAGATTCTTGTATTTCTAACCCAAATGTCTCTTGTCTTCTTTAAATTATTATGAATCTAGGAGCATCCGTGAGATTTGTTCAATTGCTCAGTTTCAAATGTGGATAATATTTTAGAAAGTGATCAACCTTAGTTACTTTGTGTTATATTCCATGCACTACTTAATCTTGGCTTATATTAAGTCATTAGATTTTCTGACATATGTTTGAGTCAGATATTAGCTGATTTAGGAAGAATTTGAGCTACTATCAATGTCCTTCTATCTATCAATGTCCTTCCAGAAGTATTAGAAGAGAAATCGAACCCAAATAGTTTGCCTCAAGCGTCAACAGCTTAACGTTCAATGTCTCCCAATAATCACTAGATTAAATATTGTGGAAAACTCTACTGTGGTCATTGCATAAATATCTGAAAGAAATTGAGAAGAATAAAAGAGTAGGGA
>PVIU01031278.1:0-10000 GCA_004026605.1 Ondatra zibethicus
AGTGCTGCATGCTCCTTGAAACACTGTTCAGCTGGTGATCACTTTCTCCGCACCCCGTGTCCCTTCTTTTCTCATTTTACTTGGCACATGCTCAGGCACTGTTTACCAGTCTTACTAGGTTAGCAAGGCATGGGTGTCTGATTGTATGCAGGCCTCACCTGAGAGAAACGTGGCACATTTCAGAACTCAACAAAAGCTAAAGATAAGGAAGAAAAGAAAGGGAGAGAAATGGGGAAATAAATTATAGAAAAGTAAAAGGGAAACATGAAAGGAACTTAGGATTTTTCAGACTACTTGTCCTAGGGAGACCCAGAGCAGTGTCTCCAGAGGACAAGATGAACAAGTTAAGAATGGGGTGCAATTTTGTTTTTTGTTCTTGTTGTATTTGTTTTTTTTTGTTTGTTTGTTTGTTTTGTTTTGTCTTGTTTTGTTTTTGTTTTCCAATCAGGGGAATCTTTGCAAAAGTGAAAATATTCATCTTGTGTCTGGTTGATTTCACAGAGAGTAGCAAAGAATTCACCAGGCAGACATGGGCAGGAGGAACATTTTTTTCTAGATTTACTGTTAAATTCAGGCAAAAGGAAAAAGTTCTGTGTTTGTTCTTGTGATGTTTGGTAAATAACATCAAAACCAAGGTTTTGGTTAAAGCTTTGTTCTGCAGAAAGAGACTGAGAGAAAGTTGATTATCAACAGAAAGGCTACAGATGAGAAATCAAAAAATGCAAAATTCTTCTTTCAGGATAAGACGTCATACTTTCCCTAAGGGATTTTATGCCTCCAAACAAACTGTGTAAAAACAGACAAGACCTGGAAAAGGTAGGTCATTACCAACAATATCACAAGACCGAAACCTCTCCAAAGAACATAATCTATCCACAAAAAAATATTCAACTTGTTTTTTTAATTTATTGGACTTTTTTTTTAAAAAAAATACCAATCCAAGTTTCCACTCCCTCCCCTCCTCCCATTCCCTCCACGTACCCTCCTACCCCACCCCCATATAATCCTCAGAGAGGGTAAGGCCCATTGCTATGTGGACGGTCCAAGACCCTCCCTACTATATCTAGACTGAGCAAAGTATCCATCCAAAGAGAATAGGATCCCAAAAAGCCAGTACATGCAGTAGGGATGAATCCTGGTGCCACTGCCAGTGGCCCCTCAGTTTGCCCCAGCCACGCAACTGTTAACAACATTCAGAGGGACTAGTTTTGTCCTATGTTTGTTCCTTCCCCACCCAGCTGGAGTTGGTGAGCTCCTATTAGCTCAGGTAAACTGTTTCAGTGGGTGAACCCATCATGGTCTTGACCTCTTTGCTCATGTTCTCATTTCTTCTAATCTTCAACTGGACTTTGGGAGCTCAGTCCAGTGCTCTGATGTGGCTCTCTGCCTCTATTTCCATCTCTGTTGCTGGATGAAGATTTTATGGTGATATTTAAGATAATCATCATTCTGACTACAGGTCAAGTCAAAATCGGGCCCCCTCTCCTCTATTGCTTAGGGTCTTAGGCAGGGTCATCCTTGTAGATTCCTGGGAATTTCTCTAAAACCTGGTTTCTGCTAACCCTATAATGACTCCCTCAATCAAGATATCTCTTTCCTTGCTCATCTCTGTCCTTCCTCCATCTCGACTATCCCATTCCTTGAAGTTCTCCTCAACCCTCCCCTTCTCCTCTCCTCTTCCCCTTGTATCCTCCCTTCTTACCCCACCCTCCTGCTCCCAATTTTGTCAGGCTATCTTGTCTGTTTCCAATTTCCAGGTGGGTCTATATATGTTTTTCTTTGGGTTGAACTTATTACTTAGCTTCTCTAGGATCCTGAACTATAGGCTCAATATCCTTTGTTTATAGCTAGTATCCACTTATACCTCAGGATCCAGCAATACCACTCTTGGGCATATACCCAAAAGATTCTCAATCATACTACAAAAGCATTTGTTCAACTATGTTCATAGCAGCTTTATTTGTAATGGCCAGAATCTGGAGACAACCTAGATGTCCATCAACCGAAGAATGGATAAAGAAAGTGTGGCACATCTACACATTAGAGTACTCAGCAGTTAAAAAACAATGACATCTTGAATTTTGCATGCAAATGGATGGAATTAGAAAGCATAATCATGAGTGAGGTAACCCAGACCCGAAAAGATAAATATGATATGTACTCACTCATAAGTGGATACTAGCTATAAACAAAAAAAAATTCCACTTTTAAATAGGCACATAGTAGCAGTTATGCCAAGATGACAGGATCTAGAATCGTGTGGAGGCAAACTTCTGGATTGTGTTAATTGAAGTAGGAAAACTTACTAGTCTGTGGGTAGCATCTTTCTATGAACTAGGATTTCAGACCGAATCAAAATGAATTCAGCACAGTATTCATTGCTTCTGGTTTCCTCTTTGAGAATGTACTGTAATAACTTCCTCTCCTCCCTGCTTAAGACTCCCCTACCTTGATATGCTATACTCTCAAACTGTGAGCCCGAACAAACCTTTTACCCCCATGTTGCTTTTGTTAGGGTGTTTTAGTACAGAAACAGAAACAATAACTAATATGTCCACTGCCTTCTTTGTTGATACAAGAAGCATAGCTCTCATCTCTAGGTTGTCAGAAATCCTTTATTCTGTGTGACAGAGATTGGGAACACAAATTCAATTTACCATAATTCTATGTTCCAACATGGTAGTTATAGTAAAAGAAAAAAAGAAGGTGATAAATCAAAATACTTTTTGAAATACATTGTAGAATTATCAGGTACACTTGTTAAAGCAAAGTAAGGAGAACTTCTTCATAGGTATCAGATGTTACCCAGTGGCATTCTTAGCTTTGGGCTTTCTGTAAGCTAGGTGTCTTTCCAAACAATGCACACAACACTCCTATTACTTTAGGTTACATGCAGTGGTGGCAATAAATGGCTGTAAAGGAAGCTAATGGCAGCCCAAGATAACTCTGTACTTATAACATTCCAGTCTGTCCACATCATTGGAGTCCCAGTCACCTTCAGCTTTTTTTAGTTGTAGCTTTTTGCTAGAATGCTCACTAACAAACAGTTTTTCTTCCTTCTCTAACCCTGGTAATGCCAATCTAGGCAACAGATTTTGGCACTAGTTCTTGGTATCCTTGCTGGATAACAAAACTGTGAAGCTTTTTTGTGGAGAAAGAGGCTTCCGTCATGCTGACTTCCATGTGCCTGAGAGATTATCTTTGCTTGATACTACTTCAAAACTTAACACATTGTAGAAACTAAAATCTTTTCTTCAATTTTCTCAATACATATTAAATTTTCTGTTAATATTAAACTATACATATTTCAATATTAATTTGATCTTTGATTTCTCTTTAACATATTATACATAAGACTATTATATATTTTCTAACTGGTAGGGCATGGAAAAATGATTGTGTAATCTGTGTACTTTAAAAAGTTGTGTTTTATTATTTGAATTTTGTGTGTGATAGGGTGGTACATGGGTGCCACGACATACATATGTAGGTCTGAGGACACATGTAGGGATCAGTAATCTCCTTCAACCATGATGGTGGAGTTAATCCATGTCCTGGGGATTAAAACCAACTCTCAGGCTTGGAGACAGGAACCTTTACATGCCGACCCATCTTAGTGACTCTTTGTTCACTCATTAATCAATGCCATCAGGGACAATGCAACTTAGTCTCAATAGTTTATCTTTGAAAATATATTAAATCTTCATAGATTCTTTATAACAAGAAATGAATAAATAGAGAACATGAAGCTGGCAAGCAGATGGTATTTGAGCACGGGGATACAGGGAAGCAGTGGGGGATGGATGTGAACACTATACATTATATAAATGTTTGAAACTTTCAAATAATAAAAATACAAAGTTAAGGAAATAACATCACGCAGGTGATGTTGCCTTGAGTAGCCTAAGAAAGTCCTTTAAGTTTTAGGAACCTCAACTCAGAGCAAGCTAAGATTTGTAAAATTCAGGACTAGCCAGTATGGCAAAGCAGATGTAGAGGGTTTAATTCCTCAACTTTGTATTCATATTCTCTATTTATTCATTTTTTGTTATTAATAAGCATACAATTTGTGCCTCTCATATATGCATGGGGCTTAAGCAACCTAGTTGCAGCCAAACCACCATAGGAAAGTGACTCTCAGTTCCTCAGCAACATTCAAATGCCAATGACAACTCTCAAGTATAGGGGTAGGACCTCAGGAGCTTCTCTCTCATCCATGCTGAAATTTGACTGTCTTGATCTTGGGCATGTCAAGTGCCAGTAATTACAGCTGTTTTGAGCTGACACTTGAAACAGACATGGCATGTCCATAGTCAACAATTTTCTCTCTTACATTCTTTCCACCCCTGCTTCTACTAAGTTCCTCAAACAGTGGAAAGTGAGGAGCTGATGAAGATGACCCATGCACAGTTAGCAATCAGAAAAATTTATACTAGCACCTTAAGCAGTAAGGACACAAAATTGGAGAACGTTAAGAAGAGAGGTGCTCATGGGAAAGGAGACAATGAGGAACAAGGGTGCACAGTTTCTAAGAGCACTGTGGACAGGAAGACATACCTGAGTGCAGGAGAGGGTCCTAGAGGTTGAGAGGCATTAACTGTCTTAACTATTGCCATGTAGTGCACTTTAGTGTCAGTCAAGATACAATTCATAGGGTTGCTGAGAAACCATTTTTTTAAAGTCTCTTTTCTTCCTCTTTTGATTAGTGGGATTACAGGGTATCTCTATAGATGCCTTAGACTTTGACCATGGGTGAGAAGATACCTGCTGGACCCGACGCTAACAGCTCCCTCTCTTTCTTTCTTGGTCTCCTGCTCTTTTGTTGCTTCCTATTCTCTCTCTTTCTCTCTTGTGTTTGTGTGTGTTATTAGACAATTCAGGGTTTGGAACTCAGCAGGCCCTGACAGCTATTTGTGTGTGTGTCTGTTTGTGAATTTGGCTGAACATAAGGCTATAACTAGCTGAATGTGATCCCTTTCCATGTATGTTGGGGGGAGGCTTTGCCTGTGCCTGTGGAGTGGAAAAGGTCAGGAAATAATATAGTATATGCTTGTGTGTGTGTGTGTGTGTGTGTGTGTGTGTGTGTGTCTGTGTGTGTGTCTGTGTGTCTGTGTGTTTTCGTGTGTTTTGGTTGACAGACTGTGGATACCTAACATTACCTAACACCATCCCTGGGTGTAAGTGTGGCATTTGCTGTAGCACATGGTCTACCAAGTATAATATAACACTTAGTCATGCGTTTGTATGTAGACATTTGCATTTGTGAATGTCTTACCAAGGATGAATTGAGACAGAGCCATGCATGGGCCCTGTTACAATAGGGGTTAATTCTTGCTTTCCTGACAGTTGGTGTAGGGTTGGTCTTTCAAATATATTGCCTAGTCATGTGTGTATCTGTGAGTGTGTGTGTGCGTGTACCTGTTGCAATAGAAAATTAAGTACCTACAAGACATGAGTCCTAGTCATGTTTGAGGAGCTCTTCATGCAAAGGTAGGGCTACCAAGCAATACCTGGCACCTACTCTGGTATGTTCATGATTGCATGTGTTTCTAACTGTGTGAGCCTGTGTACTTGTCTGTGAATATGTATGTTTGTGTGTGTATAGTATTATCTTTTACTTAGTACTTAGCACTAAATGTTGGGTACATGAGAGTTTAATACATTCTGTTTTAGGTGTAGCTGCAATGATGTGTGGGAGCGTGCTGTCCGTTCTAACTTTTTCACCTCCATAGGAAAAGTCACACACACACATACATGGATGAGGATTAGATTTGGCTAGTTATAGATTGCCCTATAGACAAATAAACAGACACACTGACACACAGACACACACACACACAGGGCCTGCTGAGTTCCCAAATCTGAATAGTCAAATTATACACACAAGCACATAACATAACATAAAACAGACAGAGAGAGAGAGAGAGAGAGAGAGAGAGAGAGAGAGAGAGAGAGAGAGAGAGAGAGAGAGAAAGATTGAATGCATATATGTGGGGCTTTGACTGTAGGACAGGGAGAAAAAAAGAAGCCCTAACACCTAGTCATGAGTATATATTCAGTGCGATATACCTTGGCTTTGGTTGTGTATTCAAAGGTACTCATCAGGAACTGATACTTAAAGTGACTTTCAGTGTATGGGAAGATATACATAGAAGAACTTGAAAATTACCAATTTATGTGTGTGTAAGCCTTGTCTATGAGGTGATAACTTACTGAACATGATACATGCTAGTGACTACATGTATGTGTGTGCACATGCATGCATGCATGCCTGCTAATGTGTGTGTGTGTTTCTGAATGCTATAGATGTTAGGGAGGGAACATCTGAAATGACCTACGTGTGTTTTTGTGTCAGCAGCTACAGAAGAGGGCATTGTGAGAAGTAACTTACACCAAACCATGCATTGGTTGTTTCTATAAGCGTGGGTAGACATTCATGGGTAAGACACCTAGTCCTGTCTGTAAAGCTTTGGTTATAAGTAGATGGGAAATGTAGCAGAAATTGGCACGGGGTCTGGAATGAGTTTCTAAGGGGCAATATAAGAAACAGTGTATTCCAGATACAGCAGGACTGATGAGCATGTGAGCTCACAGAGGCTGTAGCTGTAGAGAGCAGCACAAAAAAGGTCAATTCAGGTGGTGGTTCTGTCATTGAAAAGAAGTGGAAATGGAGTTCCATTCCTAACCAAGGACACATCTACAACTTTCCTTGTGGTAAAGGAATAATCAGCTTCCTCTAATGGTTACACACTGGGATCTTAACGACTCCTTTTGCTAGGAACCATGACCTGGAATTATTGACACTCAGAAAATTAACTCAATAAGAAATGGGGTAGACTTTTGATTTTGTTTTCATTTCTTTCTTGGGCACCTTATATGTATGTATTGCGAATTTTGACTTTTCTTTCGACTTGTCTCCTTGCAGAGAGAAAACCAGAATACTATAAGGGAAGGCAGATTAGGAGGCCCTTTGAGGAGTTGGATAAGGGTGAAAATGATCAAAAATATTTTGTATAAAAGACTTTCAATGATGAAATGCCAAGAAAATAAAAGCCAGGTATTAATGCACTCATAGAAGGATTCTACCTGATTTTAAATAGAAGAAGCACTAATTTTCGTCCAGCTACTCAATAAGGGAAAAGGGAATAGACAGTTTCCAACATGTTCTACAGAGCCTCAAGGAGCCTATAACCTGACATGATGACTTGCGCTTCTCCCTTGATTCCAAATCTTTGATAAAAAAGCACTGACTTCCAACCATGAGTTTCCTCTGACTTTCATATGTGTGTTTGTGACACAGACAGAAAAAAATACACACACAGCAAAATAAATGAATAAAACAAAACAACCCTAAATGTAAAATAAACAGAAATTATAAACCAACTATTTATGGACATAGACATAAAAATCCATATTGAAAGTACATGAAGTTGTCCACCAAGCTTAACAACACATAAAGAAGGCCACATTCATGCAAAAGCTCAGTTCTTTTCTGAAGAAGAGAAGAACAATTCTAACATGAAAGTTGACAAATAAACAATATGAAAAGAATACAGGATTTAAAAAAAAAAGTAAGGTCCAATAATGAAATTTAGTCATTTTTCCAGAAAACAGCTGCAAATTAAGATTACTTTATTATGTGTGACATGCCAGATTCAAAATGTAAATTTTGAAGGAACATTAAGACAGGCCACTGAGGATGAGGACATGGAATCGGAGGATCACAGTCTCCATGGGATGGTCCACAGGGTTCTGGGCAGGTGCCTGGGTGTCTAGCAAGCGCAGACAGTTTAGACAAGAGTGATGCAGTGTCCCTAGGTTGTTCAGAATGTAGGCGTGGTCTCATGATTCTTCAGGTAGGAGGAATGTGGGCAAATATCCTAATCCCCACCAAAAAGTGGTTTTGAAAACAAAGAGAGCATTTTGGATCCAATGAAAGCAAAACAGTCTTGGAGGAGAGCAGCCAATCAGACTATACCTGGTGTTGAGTGGATAGAAACGCCTCCTCCAAATTCGTGGCTTCATTCACTGTCTGTGCACACTGCCTTTGCCGCTGGTGTCCTTGAAGTGAAAGCTCTGCCTTCAACCTCACAGGACTGACACCAACTGTCATTTAGCCACCTAACTTGTACTGTGCATCCTGATCTAAGGCATGATTGGTTACATGTGCAGAACGGAGCCAATCAGATTGAGTCGACAATTGGGATGCACTCATTGTTCAGGGTAAATTCAGGTGACTTGTATCTGCTCTACAGTACTTTGGGACTCACGTTGACTGCGTGTGGGGTCCTGTGAGAGCAGAGTTACTGCAGAATACGTTGCTTTTTTGTTATATTTTGGCAGGGATATCTCAGCTAGGCCATATCACAACCACATTTCTTCCCTTCCAGGGTCTCCTTTCAGTCCTGATAATAGACTTGGTTTATGAAGGTAGAATTTGTGTTTGATCTGTTTCTAGTATGTCCTGATTAAAGGGTCATCAGGCAACATCTGTGCACTGTTGACTTGTGATTGCCCACAAATGAACCATTGATAGGACCCAAAGATTCCTACCTTTAAAGACTAAGATTCTGAAACTAAAAGCAAGGCTCACTTAAAATTCCGGCATCCTCTACTTGAATGTGTGCTAACGTTTCCCTGAAAGTCCTCTCTCTTCCTGAGTGTCAGTACTTAGTTCTATGTAAAAGCCTTTACTTTGTAAAATTGAAAGGTACATCATCAGCTTGCCATGGCCTATTATACCTACACTGGTCATCAATAGCATAAAGTTAAAACAATTCAAAACATAACCTATCAAAACCACTATTTTGTTTACTCTTTCCTCATTCCTTGAACTGCTTTTGTGATGGCTCATTTTAATCCCAAAATCTTTTTAGCTTTGTTGTAGCAAGTTCCAAATTTTATTCCATTCAAGTATTTTCTCGAAATTTGGAAAAATCTGTCAATCACTTGGAAAAAGTCCTCAAATATCTGGATGCAGTTTTTCTCTGTCCTAAGTATTCCTGCTGAACCTGCAACCAGTTCTTTTAAAATGTTAGACTTTATGTGTTTTTTTGAGAAGGGCACACATAGAGACTTCATCTCAATCTCTCCCGCCACTTCCTTCCCTCCTTGTCCCTCAGGTTATCCCATATATCCCTGCCCAAAATATGAATTCTTACATGAGTTCCATGCACGTTTATATATGGATTTTTGCACATACATAAACCCATTTATTTTTAAACTATTGAGTCCATTTAGCTTTGTTTTATTCATCTAAATATCTAGGGATTGAATGAACTATGTCAGAGCTTGTCCCAGGAAGAAACTGGTTTATCCTCTCTCAGTAGGGATTGACACCTAGCCTTGTTGGCAAAAAAGAAAACCTGTCTTCTTCATATATGAAAAATAAAATCTAATTACTCCCCTAGTCCTCTATTCCTCAAGTGCCATATTTCTTGTTTTCTACACCCCTTCTCCAAAAATCTCTCATGTCCATCTTCTTGAAAATACTTTCTCTGATCAGCTTCCTTAATAATATTCTTGAATTCTATTTGTTTAGAGAATTATTTACTTTCTCCATGACATATATCTTATCTTTGGAATTCTATTCACCTATTCAGTATTGTAGTACCTACCTTTATCCCAGCACTCAGGAGGTGGTGGCAGTAAGATCCTAAGATTGAGGATACTCTTGGGATATTGACTTACTATGTTTTCTTTTTTTTATTTTTCCATTCAAAATTTGACCCTTCCTCCCCTTCTTCCATTCCCCTCCTCCCTCCCCCTCCATCCTTAAGAAATTCAAGGCCCTCCCCACTCCATCCCGGCCTAGGAAGGTGTTCATCCACGTAAACTAGGGTCCCAAAAAGCCAATACATGCAAAAGAGACAGGTCCCAGTGCTATTCTCAGTCCGTTCCATTGGCAGCCACATTTAGAGAGTCCGGTTTGATCCCATGCTTGTTCAGTCCTGGTCCAGCTGGATTTGGTGAGCTCCCATTACATCAGGCACACTGTCTG
>PVIU01031279.1:0-15009 GCA_004026605.1 Ondatra zibethicus
AAACAGACCTGCATCTCCATGCACCCAACTTGTGAGCTGCATTGTAACCTCAATACCAACCTTCCCAGGGCCTCAGCGCCAACTCCATCAGCGTTCACCTTTCCCCACAGGCCGGAGATGGCAGCCTTCTCGGCATCAGTCAGGTGCACCATGGTGTCTGTTTCTGGACTTGTGCTTCAACACAACTATGTCAGAAGCAAGTGTGAGGATCATCTTGTCCTGCCCCACCTTTTATGCCCTGCCCTGGCTCCTGCCTACTCTACCCGCTGTAAGCAGATTGGCCAATTCCAGGGTGTGGCTCTGCAGGGTGAGGCTTCAGCAACGACAGCCATATCTCTCCCTGGCAGCTATGGCACTGACTTAGGAGTCTGAGCTCTGAGTCCTCCCTCTGAATAGTGTCTGTCCTTATCCCTGCAGCAAACACTGGCCCTAACACATTCTTTTTGGCAACTTTCAAAAAAGTTAGCCACCAAGTTAACGACCACATTGGTTGTTAAAATTACTTTCCCAATTATTTCGTTGTATAAATGAGAAACTGAGGCACAAAATTTGGATGAGGATTTCTCACTGTTCCCAGTCTGAGTTCACGGAGGGACCTCCTGCTCTCTCCAGGTTGCTGCAGAGCATGCAACGTAATCATTAGCACAAATGTTGCTGCCTCCCTCATGCTTCTAGGTGTGCCTTCCTTCAGGTGTCACTTCCTCCTGATTAAAGAACAAACGCTATTTTATTTCCTGCTTTCTTTCATTTCTCTCACATGAATGTTTTTGTGGTTTACTTGTGTTTATATGTGTGGTGTGTGTGTGTGTGTGTGTGTGTGTGTGTGTGTATTTTCGAGTTTCATTAGCACATGTGTGTGGGAGGACTGTGTGGGAGGAGGCCGATATTCTACCTTATTCACTAGGTCAGGATCTTGCAAATCAGCCCAGTGCTCACAAATGCGGTTAGCGAGAGCACCCTGCTCTCTAGGGGTCCCTGTCCTGCCATCCCGGCTTTGAATTACAGGAAGGCAGCACATGATGCTCATGATGAGCGTACCTGTGTGTGCCTATACCTATATATAGAACTTACCTAGCTCTTACATCTTTACACAAACCCAAAAAAGTGATGTCTGGAAAATTCAGTAAGTTTGAATTGAAATTATCCTGTGCAATAGCGGCTCGATTCAATTTTAGGGACCCAGAGAAGCAAACAGAGAATTTTCAATTCTGAAAAAACCCAAAATATAAAACTATTTAGAACCCTATGTTTTGAAACATTAGGAGAGGCAATTGTCTCAAAGTAGAGACTACATAGGGATACCTAACTGTTTCTATCTGGGAATGTGCCTGTACCCAAGCAGAAAAGAAGGTAGAAAAGCATTCTACTGGTGACTGATTGATTGGTCAATTAATTTGTTGGTTGACTGACTCATTCATTCACTCAGTTTTTGTGGCTGTTAGCCATTAAGTGGATTATATTTTGGACCATTTTCTTGATTTATCCCATGCCCTAGTTGGATTTTTGTTACTGTTGTATAAGCTTGATACAAGTCAGAATTATTTGAGAAACCAAGAGAAACCTTGCTTTAAAAAATGCCTCCATCAGATTGCCTGTAGGCAAGCCAGAAGGATATTTTCTTGATTAATAACTGATAATGTTGGGCACAGCACATGAAGAATGATGCCATCCGTGAGCGGGTAGTTCTTGATGCTGTAAGGAAGCAGGCTGAGCCAGCTAAGAGGAGCAAGCCAGTGACCAGCATTCCTCCATGGCCTCTGCATCAGTTCCTGCCTCCAGGTTCCTAACTTGAGGTCTTATTCCATCTTTTCTCCATGACAGAGCAAGACTTGAGAAGAGTAAGATGAAATAAATGATTTCTTTCTCAAGCTGGCTCTGGTCATGGTGTTTTATCAAGTGACAGAAACTCTGAGATACCGATTCCTATTTTCCCTTTATGCTTTGTTTAACTTGTCTGCTTTGTCCAAATTTATGCGTACAACTCCACGGCGCTTCCAATACCCTCTTGCTTCCTGTTTTTGTTTTCTTCTATGTAACACACTGTTCACTTCTCAGGCTAAATCGACTTCTGTAGTTTGATTTCTTGATGTTAAAGGCTGCAATGTAAAGAGGAGAAGCAGGTTTTCTGAGGCAGTGTTGGGATCCCAACACTCCCAAGGTCCCTGATAGGTCCTCACTCTCTTTTTCTTATCTAGACCTTCTGATCTTTGTCCCCTGCCTAAACTGAGAGCAGGGAACCACTTTCCTATTTGCAGTATTTCTTTATCAGTATAGACTTTATCTGGGTGCACCACTGTCTAGAAACAACTCTTTTTCCACCTGGTCATCACCAGCAACAAATATTCTGTAGTAATAGCTTATGCTTTTAGCTCTAATACTCATACATTATAATTCAGATATTTTTCAAATTTTAAAATATTCTTTAGAATTCCATACGTATATACAATGCATTTTGATTATACCTACTTCTCCAACCCTTCTCAGACACCCCCACCTGATCTCCTTCTTAACTTTGCATTCTTTTTTTTATTTTATTTTTTGTCCCACTGAGTTCAGCCAGTGCTGCTCACAGAACCATGGATGCTACTCCAACCACTGGAACACAGCAAACTCCTAGGAGCCACAGTGTGACAGAAATAACAACTGCCTTTCTCCCATTAAGTTAGCAAGCAAATAATGGATTCTATGTCATTTGCTGTTCCAAAAAGATTAACATCGTTTTCATTGCTCCCTTCTTCTCGTAATCCCTCCTTCACTGACGGATTGGTTTCTCCTCTCGTTTTACTTTTTCCCAACCCCTCAGTGGGTATGGGCAAACAAAACTCACTAACTCACTTAGATTATTCTTGGTCATGTAGAAAAGGCTGGGTTTTTCTACAGTTTTCTGGAGTTTAGGTAAGAATTATATGTGCATATATATTATTTTATGTAATATATTACTTTTATATATTATATAGACTAGTACCTTTTTATTTTTATTAATAATTAAATTTGTTCATTCATCTTACATTCCAATTGCAGTTTCTCATCCCACCTTCCGCCTCATCCCCCAACCCACTCTTCCTTTCTTTGTTTCTGTTCAGAAAGGGACAGGCCTACTATGAGCATCAACAAAGCATGGTTTATCAAGATGAGGTAGGACTAAACTCCTCCCTTTGTATTAAGACTGGGCAAGGCAACCCAGTATGAGGAATAGGTTCCCGGAAGCCAGCCAAAGGCTTAGGAACAGGTCCTGCTCCACTACTAGGAGTCCCACAATTAGATCAACTGGCACACATATGTAAACGGCCTGGGTTAGTCCCATACAGACTCCTGAGCTGTTGGTCCAGAGTCTATGTTCTCCTATTAGCCCAGGTTAGCAGTCTGGGGGTTCCCTTGTGTTTTTCTTGACACCACTCCCTCTCCTCAGCAGTATTCCCGAAATTGGCCCCGTGCTTGGCTGTGGGTCTCTTCATCTGTTGCCGCCAGTCACTGGATGGCAGCTGTCTGATAACAACTGGGGTTGTTTATACTGGTAGTTTTAATAGTCAGTCTTCACTAAAACCCGAAGAAATGAGATTTAATTATTTCCTTTCAGGATTGTATAATACACAAAAGTTTCCTACTTATAGGCCCTTTGAGACCTTTTCCATTCCTAGAGAAAAACAAACAAACGAACAACAGCAACAAATAAAGGAAATAAAATTTAGCTAATTTTTTATTAGGCAGAAGATATCTTAAAGGCGGGCATGTCTCCCCATGTGTAGAAGATAATTTTCTAATAGTCTTCCAGTGATCTTGAGGAAATAGGTCAAGGCCTCAGTGGTACTTGTGAGCCACTGTCATCTGAAAAACAGCCTGTACTGCTGGGATGATTTCCTTGTCAAAGTGTAGGGACAGGCGATCAATGTTGCCCAGGAGTTCTGGGGTAGAACACACAAACACATGCACATAGTTAACAGAGGAATCAAGCTAGTCCTCAGAGGAATGGCACCAACCCAATAGATTTCTAGGTAATTTCTTCTAAAATTGAAAAGAAAGTAAATATGTTTATGTATTTGTGTTTTCATATATGTTTATATTAACTACTTTGTTAATTGATAAGTTTGGTGGTTGGCTCTGTTTCAGCAACTGTTGCTGCCCTATCTCTAATATTACTTTCAGGCCTCCCATCCTCAAATACTCACTTTTTATTTACTTTGCATTTACTACACATAAATTAATTAAGTTCTAGTTATTCATTTTAAGAATGGTGCATGGGTTCTAGAGCTACTGTGTCCCTTTCTCTAAGGAGCTTCTCAAAGTCTTCTGTGATGATAGGGGTAGAAGGATGCTTTCAGATTTTAGATATAGCAGATGAGAGACAATATGCATAATTTAAGAAGTGGGTCTACAAAAGTGATTTGAGAATGAATGGAGGGAGGAAGAGACGGAGGGAGGGAGCTATATTTGCTTTTAAAAAGGGAGGAAAATGCAGACTTGTGAAGGAAAGTTGACAAAAGATTGAAAGGCATCAAATGGCGCAATACAGAAAAGTAAAGGGAAATGTGGAGGGAAACACACAACAAAATGAACAGGGGTGTGAAAGGAGACAGCAGAGCATCCGGCCCATGCACCCTGAAGATGTGAGGATCCACATGCAGCTTGTGACTGCAGCTCACTCAGGATGGAAAACCTGTTGTTCAGATTGTCCTGGTGTTTCAGGGCTTCACTGAAGGATTCTAGCACCTTCTTGCCAGGAGGCTTCACCTTGGGGTTACCTGCAATGGCAGCACAGGAGGAAATGTCTTCAAAGTGTTCAAAGAATCTTCAGATAGCCCCCCAGGGAAGAGAAGCAGTGGCCTAAAGAGATGAAAACAGCCCAAAGGATAGAGAAAAGCAGTTCTTGCTGGACATTCTGCTCTCTCTTCCCTTACCCAGCTTCCGTTTGTCCTTCTTGTACTGTTTGATACGAGCTTCTCCTGTGACTCAGCATCAACTTTCTCCTTGTCCACCTGGTCCCACAGGTCGATGATGGCCGACTTCTCATTGTCAGTCAGTGCACCATGGTGTAAGGTTGCCGCTAGCGAGTAAACTGGTGAGCAATAAGTTCAAGCCCAGCTGGCCCTGCTCTACCTTCTATGCCCAGCCCAGAGCACAGACTCTAAGATATCAAATTCCATGGGCTTGCAAATGAAAGATTCTCCCCTCTTCCCCAGTTCACACCATCTAAGGGTTCTGAATCCTGTGCTTCATGACTCAGAAACCTTGTTCTCCCTCTGTTTATGTCCCAACCTCATCCCACACAGTGTTAGCTGGGACATCATTCATGTCTCAGCCTGATGTAGTGGGATATATCTTAGCCTAAGGTTAGATTACACTCCTAAAGCTAGCCCCCAAGGTCTATTCCCTTATTTGGTCAATTCCTCCTCCTGAGGCTGACTACCAAGATCCAGCTATCAAGTATTAAAGTCCAACCATCAAAAGCCCCCTTTGGCTCATCTAATTAAATTAAATGCCCAATTAAAACTAAATACCTCATCCTAACATGGGGTTTCCCCTTGTACCTTTATAAACCGCTATTTTCCTATGTACCATGTCTGTCTCTCTCTCCTCTATCCAAATGCAGTTCTTTGCCTGACTCTGGGACAAATATCCCTCCCCCCCCTTTCCCTGGTCCCCTTCCTCTTCTTCCTTATCTCCTATCTTCTTTACCACCACATCTTAGCCCACTGTAACACAGACCTCCCCTTATTCTCTTCTTAAGAATGCCACCTGCGAGGTCATTTGCTGCTGTTTTTCTGCCTCAGTTAGAAAGCAGCCACTTTAACTTTTCTTCCCGGCTTAATAAAGAATCTCTCTGTGAAAACAGGTGTTTGGGTGTGGTTTATGCCTAATCTGGGATCTGGGAGGGAGCCCACAGAGGGAATCCCCTTCAGGTGCTGTCCTTGTGTGGTAATTGTTGGGTCACAACAGTAGCCAGGATTGAGGCTGCATGTCCTATTTATACTCTGAAGTGTCAGGATCCTCTCTATTTGAAATATTGACAAGTTCTATGTTTTGGGAAAAGATAATTTGTCTTCCTATAAGATACAGTGGGAGAGGGATCTTGGTGGGTCCCATGGTGGGTGAGGAATGCTGACAGGAAACAGAATACACCACACAAAGGTAGTGTGTGGAGTATGGAGTTATTTTAGAAATGGGTATTGGGAGGTAGGAAGGAGAAAGGGAGAGATTCAGAGAGAGAGAGAGGGAAAGAGACAAGGAGAGACAGAGAAGAAGAGGAGAGAGAAGCGGGGAGAGACCGATGCCTCTTAAGAAGAATGTGGTAGGGACAGAGGAGAGGGGCTGAGGCGAGCTTGCTGAGGTGGGAAGAGAGATTGGGGGTGGGCAGAGCTTGTCTTTTACGAGGGACAGGGTACTGTCTGAATTCATCCTGCCAGGTGGCAGAGAAGGCCAGCACAATCCTAACATTTCCATCTTTCTCTTATCATAAAAGGTGGGGGGATTAAAGTGGATAGCAGGTGGGACAGAGATAGGGTCACTGGGTTCTTAAGATTGAGTCCTGCTGATTCCTAACATTTCCCTTAGTATCTACACAGTTTCCCTCAGACTCTTTGTATAAACACACAACAGCGCCCTCCTTGTAAATCCTCTGTGATGCTGCCCATTCCTGAAAGGAAAATGAATGAAATGAATCATGAAATTATTTATTGGGCAGATGTTATTCCATGAGGATGGGTGTTTCCCCCAACTTCAGAATGTAGGATTCTAGGAAAGGGTTTCCTAATGACCATGATGAAGTAGGAATCTTAGCAGTATTTGTCAGCCATGACAGCAACTCCAGCGGCCACCTTCTTCTGAAAAGCAGTGTTGGAGTGAATTCCCTGCCAAAGTGGCAGGGTTGCACAATCACTATCATGCTGCCCAAGAGCTGCAGGGAGGAAGAAGATGGACATATACGTATGATAAGAAGAGAAATTAAGCTTGGCTTCTGCGGAACTGTACCAACACTGTGGTTTTCTTCCCACATATGCATAATATATCTGCATATATTCTATGTGCATGCTTAGTAATCAATTGATCAGTGCAATGGTGCGCTATAACTTTACAACTCCTGTTGCCCCATCTCTAATAGATGGCCAGACATTTCTTTCATCCACAAGTAATCATTTTTCTCTCCTTAGATTTACTCCTAATTTCATGAAATTCTGATTGTTCTTTCCATGGCCTTTAGAACATGTTCTGTCTTATTGCTTGAGGATAGATATTCTGAAAGCCTCATATGAAAGTTAGGAGTCAGGAAAATGCTTTTTCAAATCTAGAATAAGAAAATGAGAGGTAAGGTATATGTATAATTGGCATAGTGACCTAAGCAAGGGACATCAGAATTAAAGTGGAGGTAGAGGTGTGGGTAGGGGACAAGAGACAGAATATAAAATAAAGAAATTTCTTTAAGGGAAGATTGTGAAATGGGTAAATAAAGAATATTAACCAAAAGTTGAAAATCATTAAGTGGTGAAGTATAGGAAAGTGAGAGAGATTTGGGGGAAACAGAATTAACTGAAACACAAGAGCATGGAAAGGAGAGAGCAGAGCACCCAGCCCTCACCCCGAAGTTCTCCGGATCCGCATGCAGTTTGTCACAGTGCAGCTCACTCAGGCTGGGAAAAGTTGTTCAGTTGACAGGTGTTTCAGGACTTCACCGAAGGATTCCATTACCTTCTTGCCAAGAGCCTTCATCTGGGGTTATCCTCAGTGACAACATGGAAGGAAATGACGTCAACTGCTCAAAGTAGTTCTTGGACTGTGGAAAGACAAACACCAGCCTTGAGAGTGAAAACATCAAAGGACAGAGGGATTCAGGGCCCCACATATCTGGTTCCATATGTTCCCTTGTGCTGTCTGATACTAACATCTCCAGGGATTCAGGACCAGTTTTCTCTGCCTTCCTCATCCCACACGCCAGTGATGGCAGCCTTCTCATCAGCAGTTAGCGCTACAGCACGTCTCTGTGTGAGGCTCCTAGTAAACACAGCTGCATTACAGTAAATGCAAGCACAGATGGCCCTGCTTGGCTCCTAAAGTAACTTGTTAGGCTGTCTTTGGTTGATATTCCTGGGGGACTTCTCTTTTATGAAGGGAAAGGGAGGAGGAGAGGATACTATGGGAGAGGGGAGGTAGGGAAAGACTAGGAGGAGTGTCAGGAGGGGAAAGTGCAGTTGAGATGCTTTGTATGAGAGGAGAATAAATTTAAAAAAAAAAGATTTAAAGGGAATTTTATTTTTTTTATTCCAATTTAACTACAATGTGATATGCCTTGTTTTGTTGATATCAATGGTAGGTCTGTCCTTTTCTGAACAGAAACAGAGGAGGTGTGGATGCGGGTGGAGTAGAGGAGAATTGGGGGTGGTGAGGATTGGGAGGATAGGGGGGATGGGAAATTGTGGTTGAAATGTAAGATAGATAGATAGATAGATTAAATTTTTAAAAAGAAAGGGAAAAGAAAGAAGGGAGTGAAGGAAGGAGGGGAAAGAAAGAGAAGAAAAAGAGATTAATTTAATTAAACAAAAGAGAGATGAAACGAGGGAGGCAGACATGGGGTAAAGAGGAAGGACAGAAGACACAGACGGAGGGAGGAAGGCTGTGAGGCTTAGAATGGAATGGAAGAAATGGAGGGGGGATGTGTAAAGGGAACGAGAGATGCAATGTTTTATCTTATAACATAAAACTGATAAAAATAACCAAATATAAAGATTCCAAGCTATGTAATTGGTTGGTGTGTGGATGGGTTGATTGAATGGTTGGTTCTTCTGTGCTGAGAAATTGGGAACGCAGTTGAGGGTTGTCAATAAGTCCTGGATCACTGGCACTCCCAGGCCAATATGATCGTGTTTATACATCAAAATATTAATGTCAAGGCTGTTTTCTGATCCTGAAGAGGAATTGTATATTATAGCAGGGCTTTTAAGAGTGACTTTTAAATTATGTTGTAGATCATTATTCTTTGTCTTACAAACCAAAATATCTTGAAAATTTTGTAAACAAATAGATGTCCTATTTTTGCTTAAGTTTTGCTTTGTTTCTTTGTATACATTTTTATTGTGTTAAACCTAACATGAAGTTTATCACCAACCATTTTAAGAGCCAATTTTGGTGCTGTTAGATACCTTTTGAGTTTTGTGTGGCCATCACCGTTCTCCACCTTCTGACCTGCACCATTTCAGACAGAGATGGAACTGCATCTTCCCCAGTCCTGAGTAAAGCATTTTCATCCCATTCTGCCTTTTGTCTCTAGGATAAAATTAGTCTAGTTTGCTACAGATGAAGCCCTCACCCTATGTTAGCACAAAGGTTCTATTTTATCTGTATTTTATAATGGCTTTTATAATTTATTTATTGTATTTATAGTAACTCTTACATTTTTTGTAATTTGTTTATATATTTATTGAGACAGAGTTCCACTATGTAACTCTAATTAGCCTAGAACTCACTATTGGTCTTGAATGCACAGAGATCCATCTGTCTCTGCTCCCTAATGCTGGGATTAAGAGCATGAATTACCACACCTGGTTAGATTCTTATTGTTCCTATGCAGAAGTGGACTTTAGAAGTAGATTCAGTAAAGACAAAGCACTATAGCACACTTGTAGCAGGGAAGAGAGTGGCAATGCTATCCGTGTTATCAGGCTTGGCCCGTGATTAACTGAAAAGGGGAATACAAGCAGGGGTCAAATCCACAAGTGTGATGCTGAATAGATCAAGATTTGTTTGGTGCACACTGTATTTGGAACATTCTTAAACAAGCCAAAATGAAATATTGAATATGTAAGTTTGGCTCCCTGAAAGAGCACAACCAGGTTAAGAATATAAGAAGACTTAGAAACAGATCTCAGTGTGCACTATAAACCATCACTTCGACCTTTAAAAAAATACCAGAAAATGCACTTTGCCAAATTTTCCTAGAAATCTTGCAACACATTTATGATTACCCAATCATTGACCCTTTTATGAAAAAGGGAAATTGACTCTGAAACACTTTTAGTAGATACGATGAGCTGCTACATGCTGTCATTAATCCCAGAGCCAATGTCCAGTCTTGCTACGCTGGGAGTGCTTTGAGAGCAGCATTGCGATAGGATGAAGCCTTAAATTAGAAAGATTTCAGTCCTTTAATATATGTTGTTGATCACAGGAAGGAAAACAAGAAAAGTCAAGAAGACTAAACTCTGTTTTGAGTGTAAGGTTAAGGTAGTTATCCAACTGACTGAAGCAGTTGACACTGGTAGAAAACCATCAGCAGAAAAAGTGGCAACACAGTAGCCAAGGGCACCTAGAAGACACCTGTGTGGAGGAGTCCCATAGACACTCCCACCTGTGTGGAGTGGAGGAGTCCCATAGACACTCCCACCTGTGTGGAGGAGTCCCATAGACACTCCCACCTGTGTGGAGGAGTCCCATAGACACAGCTGGAGAGCAGGCCGAAGGTGGTGGTTGAGTCAGTAACCCTGAAGAGTTTGTGCAACAATGATGTACCCACAAGTAGTCTGATAACTACAAAGTTAATGTGTTGACAGTGAAGCTTTAGGGAGCATTAAAAAATGTGGGATAAAATAGAGTTCAAAGAGTCACAGTTTGTTTGTTTGTTTTAACTCAGAATTGATTTCAATTAAGAAAATGCAAACTTTGATGGGGGATATTTAAATTACAATTGGTGTCAGTGTAGATGCTCTGGATTTTGATGACAAAACACTGGGGGGAGAGATGCATACGAGAAAGGTGTGTCACAGAGAGGTAAAGAAATACCGGCTGTCGTGTAAATTCACCACAGACTCAAGTGTAAATACTTCTTGCCTATTTACCACGTGGTTATCCTGAACAATTTAACATTTGAATTTTAATCAGCATAAGATAAACTCAATAATTAAACTCAGTTCAGTTCTACTTTCTGTGAGCCTGAGTGAGTTAGTTGTGCTATTGCTGCTTTATTCACTTGTAAAAGTGCAAATTGACCTGTTTCTGAGAGGAAACAGAGGAGGGGATCTGGGGGAGAGGGAGGGAAACTGGGAGGAGTACTACATGAAAGAAAAGAAAGAAAAAGAGAGAGAGAGAAAGAGAGAAAAGAAAATTTTTAAAAATGCGTTTGTCCCTTGTATTCTTTAACACAGAGTCATCCCAACATGACTGCACAGACTTAAACCTATACACTTATGCAGACATATTCTTAAAGAAGTAATAATAATAAATTTATGTCAGTGAATTATTTTCAGTCTTTTTTGGTATCTTCCTTTCTTTGTATTTTCATTGGTAAAAATTGCTAAAGAACCAAAAATTTACCTTCATTTGTTAAAAATCATTCGCCATCCTTGTTAGGAAAAATATTAAGATCAGCAGCTCTGCCAGCGCAAAGAAATCCAGTTAGGTCAGATCAAACCAAATTAAAATGCCCATTGTTTTATTAAATACAGCGCTCTCGGGTGGCCGAGTACATGCAAACCCGGAACCACGTGTTTCATTTCTGGGAGCCCAAATACCCTAGCATGCTGGGATTTGGAGTCCAGACTAATGCAACTCCCAGGCCAGGGAGCTGGAGCTATGCTCCAGACTTAACAATCCTGATCTGTACATAACTAAATGAGAAACAATTTTAAAATGATATTGTTTGGACTTCTGACTGGATTGGCCTTTCTGTGGGCAGAGAGCCTGTCTTCTGCCATCTCTGCACCATCAGTCCTTCACTTCATGAAGTGATCAGCCAGAATCAAGAGAGGAGTCAAGAAAAAGAAATAAGATATGAAAATGGATATGGCTCTTACTAGCTTGGTGACATCATTTTGAATTCAGTGAGATCCTACATGTGTTCTAATGAGACTGCTTTTAAAATTTCATGGAGTTCAGATATGCCCTAGTCTCAATATCTAAGAATCATTGGTCTCCATCCTTGTGGTGGGAACTAAGAGGAAAGTCAAATATTCACCAGTGCAAAGAGTTCAAGAAATGAGAACTGGAATTATTTTTGCCCCAATCCATCGTTATAGCTCCCAGCATTTGCACATTCAAGCACTGATGCTTTTGTTTTTGTTTTTAAATTTTATTTTATTAACATTTTTTTTCATTTGTTTTATGTACTTCCCACAGTTTCTCCTCCCTCCTCTCCTCCAGCTCCTCACCATCCCTCCCATCTACCCACATCCCCATCCTCTCCTCCTCCTTCTCCATTCAGAAAGGGGCAGGCCTCCCATGGGCTGGAACATAGTAGGACACATCAAGTTAAGGTAGGCAAGCCCCTCCCCCAGCATAAAGTCCTGGCGAGGTAATTCAGCATGGGGAACAGGTTCCCAAAAGCCAGCTCAGTGCCAAGGACAGGTCCTGATCTCACTGCTAGGAGCCTTACAAACAGACGAATCTACATAACTATCACAAACATTCAGAGGGCCTAGATCAGTCCCGTGCAAGCTCCCTAACTGCTGGTTCAGAATCCATGTAATCCCAACAGCTCACGTCAACCGTCTCCGTGGGTTCCCCCATCATAACCCTGACCCTCCTTAACCATAACCTTGGCTCCAACAACCCTTCCTCCCTTTCTTCAGCAAGACTCCTGCAGTTCGGTCCAATGTCAAGCACTGATGTTTCAAACTGACTCAAGACTAGGAAATTCAGTGTCCCTGAGCAACCTGAACTCTCTCAAGCAAATTCAGTGACATGAGACCACTTCATGGCTTCCTCTAGATATGTACACCGGGTGGGGTGACTTCAGATATCCTCCCTACATTTCCTACCCATTCTTCCTGGTAAATCTGGCACCAGGTCTGCCTCATTCCACCTTTGCCGGTCCTTTCCAGGCTGGGAGCCTCACTTCACTTTCTAGGTTTAAACAATTTTACTCCCTGTGTGCTCAGTGTCTGCAATGTTGAATTCACTTTATATATGCAAGGTTACTACCCCAATTATCCTAATTTTTTTTCAGTTATCTAAGGAGAGTTATAGTTACTAAAATTTTACTCCATTGTTTGAAACTGTATGTATAGCTATCGATTGAACCTGGGAGCTTTGTGCCTACTGGCAAGCACTGTACAGTTTTCTACATCTTCACCCTCTCTTTTCATTCTCATTGTGCCACCAGATCCCAGTAATTTCTGTAGTCTGGCTTGACATTGCTAAATGGTCCTGGGAAGTCTCAGATGAGCTCATAAGTATTAGATTTCCCATCTCCTGTTACATAGTTGTATGTTATAATTTTATACTCATGGACCTGTAACTTTTGGTCTCTTCAATAGCCCTCTATGTTGAATAGTCATTAATGAAGATACTAAGTTATCCTTCAGTAGTTAGAGCATGTGGGTCTTCTTATAATTATATAGTCTTCATTTATATGAAATCTTCCTTGTTCTCAAATGATCCCTAAATTTACTATTTCTCTGGTACATTTAACCTCACTTCAGGACTTGTTATATCCCGTTACACAATCCAGAACACTTAATGCCTTGGCTGTTATTTTTCATTGTGCCAGTGAAGTGACCCTCACACGTGACTAATGGAAAGTACAGCTACAGTAACTCCTTGAACTTTTTCAAACGAGATCCCATATATCACTCCGCTCCCCATTTACTTTGATATCTCAGTCTCACAAGGTATAAGCCAGCTCTTCAAAAATGCACAATGCATTAAAAATAATACTTTTAGCTTGTATTTTATATACATAAGGATTTCTCTTAAAAATCTCCAGCTTGTTTTGGGGTTAGAGAAAGGACTCAGATATAAGAGCATTTGCTGCTCTTCCAAAGGACCAGACTTCAATTCCCAGAACCCACATGGCAGCTCATAACCAGCTGTACCTCCAGTTCTAGGGGATATGACCCTCTCTTGGTCTGCATACATGTAGCACACATACAAACATGCAGGAAAAACTCTCATACACATATCGTAAAACTTAAGAGAAATTTTAGCATGTCTCACTAGACTTCTTTCCCCCTAACACTTGCTACACTTGTTTTTACCTTGTACAGTAAATGTTTTGTACCCTACCATATACCGAACGAACCCTTTCTTCTCTTCCTGAAGAATTTTTGTCATCTTTTCATCCTCCCTGAGCCTCACCACTTTTTCACAGTATATCCTTCCCTCTCCACCCGTAAGCCCACCCAGATCTTCTTTCACCATAAAAGTTTAAAAAAAAACCAATATTAGATCATTGAGAATCAACTTTATTAAACAAAATCTGTGCTCTTAAGGGCTAGTCCAGTCCTCATGTGCTCGAAGAGGGCATAAGAGACACACGGGATTACTGGTCTACAGAAATAGGAGCTTAATGGTACTTGTGGGATAGAGCATTGGCCACACCAATCACCAGCTTCTGCCAGGCAGCTTGCACCTCAGGGGTAAATTCCTTGGCAAAATGACCAGAAAGGACAATCACCAACATGTTACCCAGGAGCTGTAACAAAAAAAATGGCATATAGGAATGATAGGTAGAGGTTCAAAGCGATAGCATATAAAAACTCCATTCCGTGAGGATCCCAGACTCCACTGCCTGTCCCTTCACCTGTGACAAACTGAATTGCGTGACTCTTCTTGTTCCCACACCACTCAGCCAGCTGTATCTGTGTCCTTCCTCATTCCGCCCTTTACCTCCTGTATACCTTGCCTCTTGTCTCACTCACCAATGGACTCATCTAATGAACATAAGATTGCAGGGTAACAAGATGCTTAGTGGAGCCAAGTGTCCAACCAATAAAGAAGAAGCCTCCAATTATGCCGATGCTCAGTGGGAATGTAAAATACTTAGACAGATTGTCAAAAGAGGAGCAAGATCAGTTTTTTGGAATTCGTTCATATCCTTCCCTAAAGTATCGGTTATTAGGCACCAAATAAAGAAGTATTTTCTCTTCCTAACAACAAGATTTCCAGTTCAAATTCTGTTTCTCCTTGCATAAATCTACAAATTTCTAAAAACACACTCTTTAAAAAAAATCCAGTATTTGATCCCTTTGCTTCCCAGTGCTAGAGATCCAACACAAGGCCTCAGTAATGCTAGGAGTACAGTCTGTGCTG
>PVIU01031280.1:0-15038 GCA_004026605.1 Ondatra zibethicus
TAGGAGTTTATTCTTTAACTATAAACAGAAACCTTAACCCACACAGCACAAACAAACTTGTCTATTACAAACAGAACCCCTAACCTGCAAGGTATATTGCTCCTGTTTTGGTCTCACAATATTCCTGTATTCTTATAATGATCTAACATTTGATTGAAATTTTAAAAAAGCTGGAGACCTGCGATTGGTTTTTGACTCCGTTG
Organism: Ondatra zibethicus; assembly: GCA_004026605.1. NCBI lineage: Eukaryota > Metazoa > Chordata > Mammalia > Rodentia > Cricetidae > Ondatra > Ondatra zibethicus. Next base: position 204 of record PVIU01031280.1, read on the forward strand.
CATGGTAACAGTGTGCTGGCTGAGCATCAATGCCAAGCCATTTGGTAAAGAAGAACTTCTGTTTACATAATGCCCACCCAGCAGGTGGTCCAGAGTCATGAGTGAAATTTATTCTCATACTAATAGAATATGTCAAGCATACAAAAATTACAGAAAGATGTAACAGCCGCCTGATATAAAGCTTGTGAAATGTAGGTTCATGGATAGAAATGATGTCTCCTCTAACTCTCCAGTCCTGTTTCTGTCATCTTAGTAGGAGACAACCACCATTCTGAATTGGTTCCCACTGTAGTAAATGTCAATATTCATAAACTAAATGTACCATTTTAAAACTCTGTATAAAGCTGTTGGTAGTTTTGTGACCGTGCGCATGGATGGGCGTGAAAGGTGTGCATGTGTAGCTAGAGTCTGACATTTCCTCCGTTGTCCACCATGTGTTTTGAAACAGGGTCTCTCCCTGAACCTGCGGCTCTCACTCATTTCTCTGTGGCCGAACAGCAAGCCCCTGGGGAAATCTGCCTGTCCTCGCCTCTGCGGTGCTGGGCTTACAGGTGCATGCAGTCATACCTGGATTTTTTTATTTAAATTTTTTATTGAAAATAAATTTTCATGCAATACATTCTTATCACAGCTTCCCCTCCCCCAGCTCCCACTTACCTCCCCATCCATCCAATTCCACACCTTCTTTTCCTGTCTTTAGGAAACAAACGGGCATTAAAAAAAAAAAAAGCAAACCAGAATTTTTAAGAAAAAGCAAAAGGAACACGTGCACTCACACAAATAAAGTAAAGTAAAATAAAATAAAAACATAAAATAGGAAACCATTATATACAAAGAAAAGATGAATAAGATAAAATTGCCCAAACAGGGGGGAAATTGTAGCAGACAATTTCCTGAAGCCGCCTCAGAGCTCCATGAACTCTGAGAGATCCATGGAGGCTCGGAAGAATGTCTTGGCAGTAGAAATAAGTGTGCAGAGCCATAGTCATTCTGGAACAACCTGAAAAGAGAAAGAAAAAGATTAAAAAGGCAAGTTTTATGGAAAGATGCCTTTAAAATAGGCCTCATGATATTGGAAAGAAAGATGGCTGAGCAGAGCCGTGTGTGATGGAGAATGACAAATCTATTCGCTGAGGTGTCTCAGCCAGTAGGTTGCAAGCATAAAAGTTATACTTGAGGAGCTGGCAATCTGGAGGACAGAGAGACCTGTGGCAGCCTGGAGCTCCCAAGGAGAGCTTAGGGCAGAGTTGTAGCTACAAGCACAAAGGTTAAGCAGCAAGCCTGGGGCAGCAGACATTCTGGGAAGGAAAGTGTGTTGCAACCAGGAGCTCCCTGGGAACCTGCTCTGCTAAGCTGCAACATCACTTCGACTCTGGGCAACAGCAGAATATTCAAGTTGAATCTCGGCAATGGTCCAGTATTTATGGTGCTTCAGAAACCGTGAACCAGACCAAAGACTCAGTGCAATGAATATTTGTATATAAAGCTGTTTAGGTAAAAACTATACTGTATGACACATTGCAGTTGCCGGTGCCACTATGGTGAACGGATATCCAATGCAGAGGCGGGAAGGATGGATGTGAGCGAGTGCTGAAGAGATGAGGAAGTAGAAATGCAGTGGTGGGGTGACAGGTGTTGGAGAAGGCTGCGCTGCACAGGGGAGCATGTCCTTACTCAGTAGGGCCAACAGGGTGGTATGCATCAGCCTGCAGTTGTGCAGACCCAGTCCCCAACACACTGCCCAGGTGCATGGCCATTCTGTTTCTGAGTAACGGCAGCATGTCCATGATAAAAAGAGTTCATTTTCTGGTTTGGGCCTCCTTGAAAGAACTCTATGGTTCATGCTGTCCCTGGCGGTCATGTTTGTATCCATGGTCCACTGCCCCAGGCCATGCTCAAGTCTGAGGTTCACGTAGGCTGCCACTGGAAGCCATGTGGATGTCCAAGGCCCTTGCTACCACCAAAGGCCAGATGACCTTCTGCAGTCTATGCTACGGCAGGAGGCCATATTAGTGTCTGAAGTCTGGGTTCCCATTAGTGGCCATGTTGATTCAAGTGGCCATGTTGGGGCCCATAATCCTGTGGCAGCTCAGACCATGTTGATGTCTGCTGCCTGTGTTACCACTGAGGGCCATGCAGATGTCCTTGCTCTGTGCTGCTGTTTGAAGTTGTGTTGATATCCATAGGCCTTACTGCCGCTGGGGGCCATGTTGATATCCTTGGTCAGTGCTGCTGCTGGGGACCATATTGGTGTACTTGGCCCATGTTGCCTGGGAGGCCATGTTGATGTCCTTGGCTTGTACTGCTGCCAAGGGCTTTGATGGTAATCATGGCCCACGCTGCAGCATAGGGATGTGTTGATGTCCATGGACTGTCCTACCACTGGAGACCATGCTGAGGTCCGTAATATGTGATGATGCCGGAGACCATAGGGAGGCTCACGGTTTGTGCTGTTGTCAGAAACTGTGTGGAAGTCCATGATCTGAGCTCCTACTAACTGTAAAGGGTAAGGAAGCTACTTCTGCAGTGGTATCAATGACTTCAGACTCACAGTTGAGAAAGAAGGACATGGAAGGTTTCTGTGACAACCCCTACCCTCACCCCACCCCATCCTCCCAAAAAAGTAGCAGCCTAGACAGGAAACCACTGAAGAGAACTCTTTAAGATTGTGATAAGGATGCTGAAGTGTAGCTGTCCACAAATGGGAGCTTCTGGTGGGAATGTAGGTGGGGAAGGACTCAGTTTTCTTTAAGGGGCTGGCCACTGGGAGTTTGACCAGGCTCTTCAGTGAGTATATGCGCAACACCAAATATATTGGATTTGGGGCTTCTTGTTTTTCTTCTTCTTCTTCTCCTTCTTCTTCTTCTTCTTCTTCTTCTTCTTCTTCTTCTTCTTCTTCTTCTTCTTCTTCTTCTTCTTTTTCTTTTTCTTCTTCCTCTTCTTCTTCTCCTCCTCCTTCTCCTCCCTCTCCTCCTCCTCCCTCTCCTCCTCCTCTTCCTCCTCCTCCTCTATCTTCTCCTCCTCCTTCTTTTTCTTCCTCTTCCTCTTCTCCTTTTTTGTTGGGGGAGGTCCCAAGGGTGGGGAACAGAGCTGGGAGGACTGTGAAGTGAGTATGATCAGGGTGTATGATGTGAACTGAGTGTGATCAGGGTGTATGATGTGAAATTCCCAAATAATCAATAGATATATTATGTTGGGAAAAATGCCCAAACAAAGCAATATGAAACAAAAAATTATAACATGAGTTCTGGAAATAGATGTTGAGTCCTTCTGCATCCATGCCAAGTATACCATTGAATGAGCCATCTCCTTAGCCCTTCTTTTTGAGATGGAGTCTCTTTATGTAGCCCTGACAGGCTTTAAACTCACAAATATACAGTTGCCTCTGCCTCCCCAGTGCTGGGGTTAAAGGTATATGCCAGAACCACTACTGGCTACCACCACCCCACCCCTTATCCCTGTACTTTTTGATGTGTACATTTCTTTTTCTTATGACAGTGTTGAGGAGCAATGGTAAAACGACCAACTGTTTCATCTCATCCATCTTGTGTTCATGTTTGAAACCAATATCCAAATGAGATCAGGGCATTGTTGAATCTTTAGATTACTGTCTTGGTGCTCAAAGTCAAGGTTGGGGATCACAGGTTTCCTGGTTGTTCTGTTTATGCTGAGTGCCAGACTTCTTCTCTGTTGGCCTTTTTGCTTAGCGTATAGACTTTTAAGAATCTTTGCCTTTTAAGCATTTCTTTCAGACCTGTTTTCTCAGCTGCCAACACCCAGGGCCATCTTTCCCTGGTAACACACTGATCAAGGCGGTCAGAGGATTAGGTAGGTGATGCTCACTCTCCTTCCCAGCCTCCAATTCCAATCTCCCAGTCTCATCTGCAGCGCTGTGGCAGACCACCTGCAGGGTCCTGTCTTCATTCTCTGGGAACTCCACAGATCCTCCTAGCAGATCCAGGTTTCCTCCCTGTTGGGGACACTCTCAGTCCCCCTTTCTAGCTCATCCCCATTCCTGTGTCAGCTCCCAAGTACTCAGGAGGCAAAGGCAGGCAGATCTATATGAATTTGAAGACAGTCTGGTCATAGAGAGAGTTTCAGGATAGCTAGAGTTATACAGGGGAAAAAAATCTATGAAAATACAAATAATGGGGTGAAATGAAAGAAACAATTCAAGACACGAAAGCAAAAATGGAATCACTAAAGAAAACCCAAACTGAGCTAACCGGAAATCAAAACTTTAGGAATTCAAACAGGAACCTCAGAGATAATTCTCACCAATAGAATATAAGAGATGGAAGAGAGAATCTCAAGGATTCAAGACAAGAGAGAAGAAAGAGATACCTTAGTCAAAGAAAGCTGTTAAGTCTAAAAATATTCAAGCACAAAACATCCAGGAAATCTGTGAAACAGATGCTATGAAAAGGTCAAACCTAAAAATAATAGGAATAGAGGAAGGAGAAGAAACCCAGATCGAAGGTACACAAAATATTTTCTGGATATTTTTGTGCTTCCATATGAAGCTGAAAATTGTATTTTCAAGATCTATGAAGAATTCTGTTGGAATTTTGATGAATACATAGATTGCTTTTGGAAGGTGGCCATTAATTCTACTAACTCACAAACACAGGACAGCTTTCAATCTTCTGCTGTCTTCTCCCATTTTTTTTCTTAAAGCTTTACCATACCAATCTTTCACTTGCTTGGTTAGTGTTACCTCAAGATAATTTACATTATTGGCTAACAGTATTTATCAGTTCTGGTGATATTTTTAAGGCAACTTATGTATACTGCTATGTCATCTGCAAATAAAGATACTTTGATTTCTTCCTTTCCAATTTAGTGATTGATAGAAGAGGACCCATAGTTGGTGTCCTTCCTGGGCTAGTGATCCTAGATTCTATCAGAAAACAAGTTGAAAGGTAATAAGTAGCACCTCTCTTTGGTCTCTGCATCAGTTCTTGCCTCTAGGTTCCTGCCATATTTGAGTTTCTGGCCTGACTTCCTTCAATGACAGACAGTGATGTGGAAGCATAAGCAAAACAAATCCTTTCTCCCCCAACTTACTTTTGGTCACGGTGTTTCAAAACAGAAATAGTAAACCCAAGGAAGATAGCAATAAAACGTCCTAATGACATTCTGATATTATCATAGAGCTGTGCCTTGCTCAGCCATCATCAAAGAAGCTTCCTCCTATAGTAGATGAGACCAAATACAGAGAAGCACAGCTGGACAATGCACAGAGAGTAAGTGACCTTGGAACACTCAGTCCAAAATGGGTTGTCTCCATCAAATCCCTCCTCTCAGGGTTTGGGTAATTCTGTAGGAGAGGAGGAGGAAAGACTGTATGAGCCCGAAGGGGTCAAGGGCACCGGGGAAACAAGAACTGCTAAGCACAGCAGGCATATACGAACTCAAGGAGACTGTGGCAGCAGGCACAGGCCCTCCACAAGTCTGGGCCTGATGGGATCCCAGTACTGGGAGGGGAAGTGGGCACAGGTCCATATTCTAACCCAGAAGCCATCTCCAACTGATAACTGCTCACAAATGAAAAATTAGTTTTCTTTAATTGAATCTCACTGGATATACAAACCACTCTGAAGGACATACCCCATACCCAGCAGGAGATAGCCAACATAAAACCAACTCAATGGCATTTGGGGGTGTTCTTTGGCTTATAAAGCTTTGCCAAGGGGCTGGAGAGATGGCTCAGTGGTTAAAAGCACTGGCTGTTCTTCCAGAGGTCCTGAGTTCAATTCCCAGCAACCACATGGTGGCTCACAGCCATCTATAATGAGATATGGTGCCCTCTTCTGGCCTGCAGGCACACATGGAAGGAATGTTGTATACATGATAAATAAAAAAATCTTTAAAAAAAATAAAGCTTTGTCAGGGATCTTTCTTTTCTTTCTTTCTTCCTTCCTTCCTTCCTCCCTCCCTCCCTTTCTTCCTTTCTTTCCTTCTTTTTTAACTTATAGGTTCTTTGTGTATATATTATATTGTCTTAGTTAGGGTTACTATTGTTGTAATGAAAAACCATGACCAAATAACTTGGAGAAAAAAGGGTTTATTCGGCTTATGCTTCTACTTACAGTCCATCACTGAAGGAAGTCAGGACAGGAACTCAAACAGGGCAGGAGACTGGAGGCAGGAGCTGATGCAGAGGTCATGGAAGGGGTGCTGCTTACTGGCTTGTTCTTCATGGCTTGCTCAGCCTGCTTTCTTACAGAACCCAGGACCAGCAGCCCCCAGATGGCATCACCCACAGTGATGTGGGCCCTCCCCCACGGTTCAATAATTAAGAAAATGCCCTACAGGCTTGCCTATATCCCAGTCTTATGGAGGCATTTTCTCAGTTGAGGCTCCTTCCATTCTGATGACTCTAGCATATGTGAAGTTGGCAGAAAACTAGCCAGACATAGATTTTCTGGTTTTGTGCTTTTATAGGATTTCATTGGTTATTTAATGGATTTTGACAAGCTAATTTTAAAATTTATATGGCAGGCAAAAGACCAAAATAACATTAGTGGGGAAGAGAAAGCTAAAGAATCAACACCATGTTAAAGGAAAACGAGGCAGAGGACTGACATTGCCCAGCCTCAAGACTTACTGTAAAACTACAACAATCAATACGATGTGGAACCTGCTGAAAGAAAGGGCAAATATTAGTAGAATGGAACAAACGGCCCAAACCAGACAGACTCAAACAGAATCAGTTGATCTTTGACAAAACAGCTAAAGCAATACTGAAATGGGTCAAGGGGGCAGAAAGGGTCAAGGGAAGAGCTTAAGGAAAACCAAAGGCTATAAAAACACAGGAACTTATCAATAAACCAAATAGTATCTAGACACGAATTCAACAGCCACCAAGCTGGCCTTTGTATTGTGAGTAAAACAACTTAAACTCTCAAGACTTGCTAGCCTTCTAACACCCTGACAGGGCAAAGCAGTGAAATAGCTCTTGCCAAATCTTCCAGCTCAGAATAGCATGTCTAACCTTGTACCACATTCCTGATTCAGTAAAGGTCATTGTTGTGATTTGAATGTGAAATGTCCCCTCTGGGTTTACATACTGAAGGTTTGGTTGCCAGCTAACAAGCTTTGGGAATGTGGCTAGACCCCAAGCACTTTGGATAATCACTGGACTAAATCCTTGCTGAGATTTGCAGCAAGGAAGGAAGAAAAGGAGGAACATAGAGAGCTTTTTCATTCTGTACATTTACTTATGTTATTCTGTACATTTATGGTCTATATGATGTTAGTTGTGGGTATGTTTCATTGTCCTTTACATTGTTGTAAAGAATACAAATGCCGAGGCTAGAGAGATGGCTCAGAGGTTAAGAGCACTGGCTGCTCTTCCAGAAGTCCTGAGTTCAATTCCCAGCAACCACATGGTGGCTCACAACCATCCATAATGAGATCTGGTGCTCTCTTCTGGCCTGCAGGCAGGCAGGCAGAACAATGTATACACAATAAACAAATATTTAAATAATAAAATCAAAAAAAAAAGAATACAAATGCCAAGAGCAGACCCTAACATAAACTGTGGGCTCCAGGTGATGTTCCAGTGAAGGCTCATTAATTATAACAGATGATCTATTCTGGTGTGTTACTGTTGGTAGTGGCAGGATGGGAGGACCACATACATGAGAATTCCCCATACTTTCTGCTTGTTCTGCTGTGAACATCAAGTAAGAAACTTTTGCTGATTGCGTCTACTTTAAAAATACAGAAACAAAGAATAAGCCATATATATTGGCCTTCTACCAGTAGCTCAGCTGCCAAGCTGATCCTATAAATAAGAAATATTACCTTCACAGTTCAGAGGGCACTCCTTGCCTTTAGAAGGTATTTATGTCTTTTTTTTTTCCTGTAACTTTTTGAAACTTGCTCCCATTGTCTTCTGGGCTTGCTGGGGTGGGGAGGGTGGTACTGTGTATTGTTTTGTTTTTCACTTTTTTTGTTGAAGCTTATGTGCCCAGTTTTGATCTTGTACATATCACATGTCATTTTATTTTGGTCAACTAAACAGAAAGCTTTTACATTTAAGAGTGAATTTCTTATGTTTAGGAAGCATTTGTTTGTAACCTTTGCCAGGTAACATCCTACACCTAGGAACTGTGAACATGACCAGGTCTTTTGCATTTCAGGTGCCATAGATTCTTAAATGAACTTGACAGTTCTGCAGAAGGTCTCCATTCCCTAATATGGAAGAAAATGGAGTTTGTGAGCTGTTGTTATCCTGTTGCATTTTTTATATAAATAAATAAATATTTTTATGACTAAGCTTAGCTACAGGAGCACAAATGTCTCACTGTGGTTGCAAAGAATGCCATTATCCTTTTCTAAAATCCTTATTACTGTAGGTGGTGGTTTGAATAGGTTTGAATAGGAATGACCCACGAAGGCTCATAGATTTGAATGCTTGGTCACCAAGGAATGGTGAGATTCAGAGATGTGGCCTTGTTGGAGAAAGTGCGTCACTGGGGATGGGCTTTGAGGTTTCAAATGCTAAAGCAAGGCCCTGTGTCTCTCTTCCTGTTACCTATCAATCTGGATGTAGAACTCTCAGCTTCCTCTGCAGCACCATGCCGGCCTGCACACCATGATGCTTCCCACCATGACGATAAACCTCTGAACCTCTCCCCAAAATCAACCTACTCCTAAACCAGAACAAGGCTGATCTATACCGTCTCCCATGCTTCAATTTAGAACAATTATTTCAAGGTTATTTCAGTTCTAGAGATCTCAAAGGGATTGGATAAAGCCATTGTTGCAACCCAACTATAGTTTAACTCCTACCTCTACCTAATTCAATTGTCTTTACTCTTCAGAGATATTGATCACTAACAGCATCACCCCATAGCTTATAATATGCAAGAATCAGCATCTTTTCTGGGGTAATTAGCCTAAGACTATAGGTATGCGTTGAAGAAGAAAATTCTCTTATGAGATTGTGAAGGTGTATCACATGCTCTCAGCTGGCCATCTCTGGAGGGAGACACCACACAAATATCCCCTGACATGCTACAACAGTGAACTTAAGACTTCGAATAAAGAGAGTTGACTGAAAGGGGCAAAGTCCATGGCATTTGAGAAATTCAGAGCAAGTGGTAACTATGAGATTACCTTGGGTGACACATTAGCTTACTAAGACTGTGTCTTAGGTACTTTTAAGTTTCTGTGATAAAATAACAGAACCAAGGAAACTTATAGAAGGGAGGGTTTATTTGGGGCTATGGGTCCAGTGGGACAGGAACCCATCACCATCATGACTGAGAACATGGCAGCAGGCAGGTAGGCAGGCGGTGAACTGGAGAAGCAGCTGGCAGGTCCCACCCCGATCCACAAACAAGAAGAAGAAAGAGTACACTGGGGATGGGATGAGATTTTTGAAACCCCAAACCTACCTGCAGTAAAACACCTCCTCCAACAAGACTATACCTCCTACTACTTACAACGTAACCATCAAATGAGAACCAAGTATTCAACTGCTTGAGATTAGAAGAAACAACTCATTTATGTCACCATGGGCTGTTTACCAAAGGACCACAAAAAATAAAGTGCCTCAGTTCTGAAGGCTGGATGTCTCCACCTGAGAGCTGTAAGAACAGATCTGCTTCGTGCCTCACTAGTGCAGCTTGGTGGCAACCTTTGACATTCTCAGCTTGCAGAAGCACCAGCTTGATTTCCAATTTCATGTTCAATTTGTGTCAAAAATCCATTTTTATAAGGATTCTAGCTAGTATATTCAAATGGGCAAAACCAATTAATTATATCTGTAGACACTATTTCCAAACACAGCCTCAGTCTAAGCAATGGGGTTTCCCACGCCAAGAGATGGATGGGCAGGGGAAGTGGAACAAACTAACGGAGCAGAGGTATGGAGGTGAGAAACAGACGCTTTACTAAAACAGTGAGAGGATGAAGGTGGTTACATCTCAGGAAAAAAAATAAAATAAGATAAACATATAAAAAAGTGCTTTCTACTCAGGCAAGTCTGAGGGGCCACCAATCGGAAAGAACTGGAAATCTACAGCCATGAAGGAAGACCTTGGCCTGGTATAAATCCTGAATCCTCATGTCAGCAGAAATGCCCCCACATTTTTCTTCCTGCTAAAGGCTAGTACAATGTAGTTCCTAGATGTAGACTTCTGTCTTAAAAGACAATACTACCTTCTTTACAATCTACTCCTCTTGCCTCACTTCTAGTGGCAATAATGGTGACCAGAGGTGAAGCACAAAATAGTCTGGTGTAGGAAATGCGAAGTTAACTAATATATGGATAGACTAGACATCCAAGGAACTACAAAGGGCATAGGCCTATGATAAGAATGAGGCCTTAAAGTGATATGTCAAGAGGAAAGAATATAAAGTTAAATAGGAATCATTTATCCATATGGAGTCATTAGGGCACAAGAGGTTTTTTTGTTGTTGTTGGGGGGGGTTGATACAGGGTCTCTCTATGAAGCCGTGGATGTCCTGGATAAACTAGGCTGACCTCAAACTCACACCCTTCCTCTGCCTCCTGAATGCTGGGATCAAAGGCATGTGAAACCACATCCACAAAGTTTAATGCATTTGAATCCGAATGTCTTTCACAGGATCGTGTTTTGAGCACTTTTTCCCCATCTGGCACACTGCTTGGCATCTTTAGGAGTTAAGACTTGGTTTACCGGGGGTTGGTGTGGGAGGCTAGTGGTGGGCCTTTGAAGGCTGTGCTGACCCTTAGTCCAGTGTCTCCTTGCTTCCTTGCCCATTGCCAAGATGTGATGGTTAGTATTAATTGTCGGTTTGGCAGGATCTGGAATCATACACCTAGGGAACAAACTTCCAGATCTATCCTTAAAGGATCACTTAGTGTCTGAGCATGCCTGTGACAGATTATGTTGATTGAATTAATTGAACTGGAAAAATCCAACCTAAAAGCCAGAAGCAGCAGCAAACATCTGTTTTGCTTTAAGAGACAGGGTTTCTCTGTGCAGCTGTGACTGTCCTGGAACTCACTCTGTAGATCAGGTTGACCTCAAACTCACAGAGATCCTACTGCCTCTGCCTTCCAAATGCTAGGATTAAAGGCATGTGCCGCCACCACCTGGCTATAACCCCAGTATTTCCACTGTAAAATGGGAGGCAAACAAAGGAAAATCAGCCAGGAACTCATGGGCCTGCAACCTGTTCAGTGTGCTACTTGGTGGTATGGGATCATCCCTGAAAGTTGCCTTCAGACCATCTCACCCAGCCATGGCACACATGTATCACACACACACACAAACATATAATACAAAATTATATATAATACAAATATATATATAATACAAAAATATATATGTATATGTATACATGCATTCAAAGTCAATATCTGCCAGGGTAGATTTTCCAAGGACTAAGCACTAACCAGACACCTAGAATGGTTTACAGCCAGTTTTGCTATATAAAGGCGATGTTCAAATGTTGGTAAAATGCGCACATAAAAGGAGCATCCCAGCGGGGCGGTGGTGGCGCACGCCTTTAATCCCAGCACTTGGGAGGCAGAGGCAGGCAGATCTCTGTGAGTTCGAGGCCAGCTTGGTCTACAAGAGCTAGTTCCAGGACAGGCTCCAAAGCTACAGAGAAACCCTGTCTCAAAAAACCAAAAAAAAAAAAAAAAAAAAAAAGGAGCATCCCAAAGAGAGATAAAAACTTGTGTATGGACCTAATGATGTGGGCTTACACTCACCAAGCCTCATTTATCTACCGTTCCAGGTGAAAGTCCATGCAATGACCCATGGAAAACAGTGCAGGTCAGTCTGCCAGATCAAACGTGAAGTGGTGCTAGGGCCCCTTCAAGCCCTCCAGGCTAAAAGGGATGGCATATTAGCTACCTTCCTCAACACTATGGCACAATACCTGCCAGAAGCACCTTAAAGAAGGATTTGTTTGGCTCAGAGTTTTAGGGAAGTCTCCATCCATCATGGTGGAGAAGGTGTGTCAGAGTTCATGGTAGCAGGAAAGTGTGTACAGTGGCAGGCAGGAAGCAAGGCCGTCAGACGGGAACCAGAAGTAGGTCTAATCTTCGAGGCTTGCCCTGAATCACATGTTCCAGAGCTTCCACAACACTAAATCAATGCCACCAGCTCGAACCCAAATGCTAAGACACATGAGCCTGTGGGGAACATTTCACATTCTAACTGTACGAGTAAAGATTCCTGCTAGTCAGGAATGATATGTAGTATGGATGTGTTTTTTCCCTTTCTTGCTTTAAAGCCTTGGCAAGCATCATTATTCAAATGTTTGTGGAGTGTGTGATCCACCAAATGAATTCTTAAATAGCATCCATGGCTAGTTAAGAAAGTACAGCAGTGGACACATTACCATGAGATCTGCCTTAGTTAGGGTTCTATTGCTGTGAAGAGACACCATGATCTCAGCAACTCTTAGAAAGGGAAACATTTAATTGGGTGACTTACAGTTCAGAGGTTTAGTCCGTTATCACTATGACAGAACATGGTAGCGTGCAGGCAGACATGGTGCTGGAGAAGTGGTTGAGAGTCCTACATCTTGATCTGCAGGCGAATGAACTGAGACACTGGTCATAACTTGAGTTATGCCCCCCACAGTGACATACTTCCTCCAACAAGGCCACACTTCCTAATAATGCCACTACCTATGAGCTTATCGGGCCAATAAAATTCAAACTACCACAAAATCCCTTATTTTTAATACCAAATTTACCTTCAAAGCTGATAGCCCAGTAAGCAGCATATGACCTAATAGCAGTAAAGCTGAGACGCCAACATAGAGATGAGACTGAGTCGTCCTTCTCCAGGTGAGACTTCATCCTCCAGTCATGGAATACACTGTCAGTCAGACACCTCTATGTCATATCTTATCTCCACTAAAGATACATGGATGTGGTCCTCAATTAGTGTCCTCAGTATCACCATTTCTAATGACTTGCTTGGACAGTTTATGTTTCTAACCCTGAAACTGGACTCTGTGGGCTTGGAGAACCAGAATACCATAAAGAAGACAGCTTCTACCAAGAGACACAGCAAGAGTGACATTCAACTTCAGTGTCCAGGCTTAGGCCTTACAGATTTCAAAACAGCAGGCAAGAGGTAACTGACCTTATATTTTGGAAGAAGTAAGGTGCTGTTACATAACAGAAGTAGATAGGAATGTCCTTTTGAGCATGTCTTAATATTCTCTTATCTAATCTGAGGATGAGGATAAGGAGGTTTTCTGATGGAAAGAATATTTTTCAATAAGACAACTTGATGCAATTGTTTCATTACTTTAAGCATTGTGTTAATTAAAACAGAGAATAAGCACAATTTTCTGGACAGATTTTCACCCAAATGGATTTACCACTTCATGGAGGACAGTTGGAGTCGATGTCTCAGTATTCTTTGTGACTTTACAATGTTACATTTTCTGTCCACACTGGACGCTGTCATCTAACTGTTTGTATTCATTTTATTTGATAATTAATTATGAAAAATTCATTCACCAGTCTACACAGGTTCCTCTAAACTCTCCTTTGTTCATTTCACAATTCTTAGAAGTCTGTTCATTTTTCCTCATTAGCTTCCTTACCCTCAGTTATCGAATATTACATTTTAACATGTGCGAGACTCCCCACTGTACCATACATACCTTGTATTATGGAATCCACAAGCAAGACATAGTCCTCACTTTCAAGAAATTGTGTCCCCAGATAATTGATTGGCAATTTGTAGATGCTTGTATAGCTTTGTCTCTTACTCCAGTGTATTGTGCATGTCTATCTCTCTCTCAAGAGACAAGCACTTATAGCCAGGGACTAGGTAATATTCATTTTTATGGATTTTCATAACTATATCTGTATGCATGTGCTTGATTGAATCAACCTGATAGGAAAATAGCATGCCAGAAAATCATTTGACAAATCAAAGTTTAAAAATGATAATAAGGAGGGCTGGAGAGCTTGCTGCTCTCACAGAGATCCAGCACCCACATGGGGGCTCACGACTACCTGTAACTCCAGTTCCAGGGGAACCGTAATGCCTTCTTCTGGCCTTCCAAGCACTTCATGTACATGGTACAGTTAATGCACAGACAAAAGAGTCAAATACATAAAATAGAAATATATAATTTTTTTTAAAAAAAATGGCAACTACAGGCCCATTTGTTCATAGCAGCATTATTTGTCATAGTCAGAACCTGGAAACAACCTAAATGCCCTTGACTGAAGAATGAATAAAGAAAATGTGGTACATTTACACAATGAGTAGTAAATTTACACATTTACTACTCAGTGGAAAAAAATAATGACATCTTGAAATTTGCAGGCAAATGGATGGATCTAGAAAACATCATATTGAGTGAGGTAACCCAGACCCAGAAAGACAAATATAATAGGTACTCACTCATAAGTGACTTTTACACATAAAGAAAAAAAAACCAGCCTACAATTCACAACCCCAGAGAACCTAGACAACAAAGAAGGCCCTAAGACATACATGGATCTAATCTACATGGGAAGTAGAAAAAGACAAGATCTCCTAAGTAAATTGGGAGCATGGGGACCTTGGGAGAGGGTAGAAGGTGAGGGGAGAGGAAGGGAAGGGAACAGAGAAAAATACATAGCTCAATAAAAACAATAAAAAACAAATAGCAACTGCATTACACAGGGAGGATGTGACTAGCTGTAGGTGGCAGGTGTGGCAGAATTGAGGCAATATGTTCGGTGGCCATTGCTTTTTCCTTCTCTAGTGTGAGGGAAGACACTATTCTATTTCTAGTGTGAGGGAAGACACTATTCTATTTCTAGTGTGAGGGAAGACACTATTCTATTTCTAGTGTGAGGGAAGA
>PVIU01031281.1:0-15043 GCA_004026605.1 Ondatra zibethicus
CCATGGTCTCTCAATTTCTGCATAATGTTTGACCATGACCTTCTGGCTTTCATTGTCTCCACTGAGAAGTCAGGTGTAATTCTGATAGGTCTACCTTTATATGTTACTTGGCCTTTTTCCTTTGCAGCTCTTAATATTCTTTCTTTACTCTGTATGTTTAGTGTTTTGATTATTATGTGGCAAGAGGACTTTTTTTTTTTTGGATCCAGTCTATTTGGTATTCTGTAAGTTTCTTGTATCTTCATAGGTATGTCTTTATTTAGGTAGGGAAAGTTTTCTTGTATGATTTTGTTAAATATATTTTCTGTGCCCTTGAGTTGACTTTCTTCTCCTTCTTCTATACCTATTATTCTAAGATTTGGCCTTTTTATGTTGTCCCATATTTCCTGGATATTTTGGTTAGTCTTTTGTTAGATTTAATGTTTTCTTTAACTGATGAGTCTACTTCCTCTATTTTATCTTCCACACTTGAGATTCTCTCTTCCATTTCTTGTATTCTGTTGCTTGTACTTGCATTTGTGGTTCCTGTTCTTTTCCTCATGATTTCTGTTTCTATAATTCCTTCTGCTTGTGTTTTCTTTATTTTTTCTATCTCAGTTTTCAAGACATGAATAGCTTCTGTTATATGTTTGAGTGCTTTTTCTTGGTTTTCTTTAAGTGATTTGGTGATATCTTCCAATTTTTTGTTTGTTTTTTCTTCCATTTCTTTAAGGTAATTTCTCAATTCATCTTTAATAATTTCAGATATTCTCTTGTGGTTATTTTTTAGATCATTTTCTTCTGGGTCATCCATATTTGGTTGTTCCAGGCTTACTTTTTTAGGGTCTTTGGGTTTCACTGGTATTGTGTTGTTCTTTGTGGTGTAGCTTGTGATCCTACCTTTTCTTCTCATCTTTTCCTCTAATAAGTGTGGATGGTGGTGTCTAAGATTCTGTTGAATAATTTTCTATGTGTCAGTAGATCAAAAGCTAAGATGGTTTTCCTAGTGGTACAGTCAGTGTCCCAGTTCGAGTTACTTCATTGGTTATTCCTGTTCCTGGAGGTTGCTCAGTGTTCCCGTATTTTGATCTGCTCTCTTGGAGTTTGCTGTCTCAAGCCTACTTTGGTCTAGGCTCCTGGCTTTGATCTGTTTCTGTAAATCTTGGTCTGGATCTCCTCTTGTAGATATTCCTGGCTTGGAGTTAGACCTGTTCTGGTGGAGATCGCTGGCTCTGGATCTGGTCGCTGGGTCAATCCTGATCCGCTCTGAGTCCCGGGACCGGGTTGACTCCTATCTTCTGCTCCTGGTGGAGCCCGTTCTCTCCTTGTCCTGGGTAACTGGTTCAGTCCCACTCCGGTTCCAGTGGGGGTTGCGGGCTCTGAGTCAGGTCTTGGCTCAATCAGTGTCCCAGGACTGGGTTGGCTCCCAGGGCTGGATTTGCTCCTGGCTTCTGCCCCAGGTGGAGCTTGTTTCCTCGGCTCTCTCTCTGGGTTTAATTTTCTATTTACTGATTTCTGCTCTAGGCTTTATCTCCTTTTCTTGTTGCCTTTTGTTTTCTTTTTCTAATTCTGTGCAGAACAAGCGTAGGATACTGATTTCAGTCATTTCCTACTATTAATTTTTATACTCCATATTGAATAGTGACTCTCCACTGACATCACATGGTTTGTCAGGGAAACTACATGAAAGAATGGGGTTCAGGGAACACATGAAAAGGGAAATTTTGTTGAGTCTTGGGGTTTCATTGAAAATCAGAAAAGGATCAATCTGGGAGAAGGAAAACGTAAGATTTTTGTTTATCAATGAAAAAATAGGGCATTAAAGACAGCCCTTAAGACATACTTGACAATGATGTCCTTATATTTAAAGATTGTGTTCTTGCATTTTATTATTCAAGCTGATCCTAGTGATGGTGCATACAATATGGCACCCGAGCAGAGCAGGGTGTGGCTGCACCATGCACACAGCTGGCTGCACACTGAATCCAGCGACAGTTCCTTCTCTTGCATAGATGATATGGGTACTAATGTTAGCTGCACCTGTCTGCTTTACTTACTCTCCAGCAGCCTGTATCTGTTTTTGCTGACTGTTGCATTGTTTTCTATTTCACTCGCAGAGATGCTGAGCCGATTATCAGGATTAGCAAATGTTGTTCTACGTGAATTATCAGGATATAAGGCTGAACAGAACATGAAAGCTCTCTTAGAAGCTGTGAGTAACTTTGTCCACATCCAGAGTAACAAGACCTCCATTGTGTGTTCTTCTGAGGAGAATACCTTAAGCTAGAGGGATGTGAGCAGCCTCCCTCATGCAAAGTAGAAGTGATGTTTAAGAAAACCACTGCCACTCTGTAGATGATCCTCTGCTAAGGACTGTTAGTCCGAGAGCTGTGGGGACAGAAACCAAGTGTAGATGAGCTGGGAAAGACGGGTCTCTGTTGTCTGCTTAGCCAGTTTAGTACCAAACTGTCTTAAGAAGTTATTGTTAACATCGTCCTCCCCTTCCTCCTCCCTCTCCTCCCCTTCCTCCTCCTTAGGGACATAGCTCTTGTTCCATGGGAAAAGTGTAAAGAGTAAATGGGCCTGGTGCACTATTTTTGTTTGAAAACCTCTGTTTATTTCCGTAAATTTGTCTGCCTTTCTTGTAGTTTGCATTCTATTTTCCAACCCTTAAGGATTCAAAAGAAGTCCATTAACTTTTTCAAAGACAAGCGGCAATCCAAATAGTTAAGAGCTTTTGTTTTGTTTTAATTTTCAAATAACTTATTTTAATTTAATTTATTTTGTTTGAGACACGGTCTCGTGTATCCCAGGCTGGTCTCCAACTTGCTCTGTAGCTAGCCAAAGATGACCTTGGACTCCTGATCTCCCAGCCTCTGCCTTCTGAGTGCTGGGTCCTAACCACACTTGGGTATCTACACACTTGGGTAGAGAACAGGGACCGTCAGGTTTTGGGGGCGTGTGTGCAGATTACACTGATGCTGTTGTGCCACTGTGGCTCACAAGGGTTGTAAGTCAGCCTCGACTCCTCCTGCTCCCTGTATTATATTATCAGAAATGTTCGTTCTGAGGGGAGTTTTTCAAGTTCTGAGCCACAGCCCTTGAGGGCACTTGTTACCTCCCAGTGTCCTGCTTAGCCTTGCCTTTCAGGGACATTACTTTTCCTTGTCTGCACTGGGGATGTGGCTCAGTAGAAGAGCACCTATGCAGTGTGTCTGAGGCCCTAGGTTTAGTCCCTCATACAGCAGGGGCATGAGAAGGAGGGCAATAGAATAGGGTTGTTTAACATCTCAAAGTTGATTTTAAAAGCAAGTAATTTCTTTGTTTGAATTATTTTCCTCCTCTATGGTTCCTATGGCAACTCTCTTCCCCTGGCTGTGGTGGCAGGCACTAACCTTTGCCTTTTCATGTTTGTTCTTTCAGACTTCCCTTGAGTAGTGTTGTTAGATTTTTTTAAGTTTATTTATTTATTATGTATACAATATTCTGTCTGTGTGTATGCCTGAAAGCCAGAAGAGGGCACCAGACCTCATTACAGATGGTTGTGAGCCACCATGTGGGTGCTGGGAATTGAACTCAGGACTTTTGGAAGAGCAGGCAATGCTCTTAACCGCTGAGCCATCTCTCCAGACCCTGTTGTTAGATTTTTTATTTATCCAATTTATACTCTGCATTTCACTCTAGCTTACCACTTAGCCCGCAGGCCTTAAATGTGCCAGCATCTTCTATCATCATTTCCTTTCCGTGTTCAGTAGATGATGTCCAGCATCCCGGTCCACTCCAGCTGTAAGTCACAGCAGCCCTGTAACCACGGTGTGCCATGGTGTGCTTAGCGCAGCATGCATGTGTGCATGTGTGTGGCAAGGAGCATGGACGGACAACAACAGACAGAGAAGGGTATCAGAGACAAGAAGAGGGTGTGTCAGATCCCTTGAAGCTGGAGTAACAGGTGCTTGTGGGTTCTAGGATCCAAACCCTAGTCGCCATGGTTGCAGAACAAGCTTTCTTAAACTCAGCCATCTTCCCAGCCCAAAATCCATCCCTCTGTGTTAATTTTTTCTTGATTCTGTTGTTGTTGTTTGAGTTTGTTGTGGTGGTTGGTTGATTGGTTTTATTGTTTTTTGTTTGTTTGTTTGATACAGGGTTTTTCTATGTAGTTCTGACTGTTCTGGGACTCTAAACCAGGATGGCTTCTAAGAGAGATCCTCCTGCTTCTCACTTCTGAGCACTTCTATCACTTTAATGAAGCTGTAATTAAATGTCTCTAAAAGGCAAATAGTGCAAAAGATAAAATATATATTAATTATAACTCTTCAGTAAGTGACTTCAATCTATTGCAATTTTCAGCATGTTAAGAATTCTACAAAAGAAGAGATAAAACATGAACTCCAGGAGAAGGAGAAATTAATTAGCAATTTGCAAGCCCAGCTTTGCCAGGTGCAATCAGAACAAGCCTTGAAGGTAGGAGTGAGTCACCTCGTTATTATTAGCTTGACAAATCATTACCAGCCAACGGATATCCATGGCAAATGCCTCTTTCTAGACAATCAGTAGTGATCTCCCATCAGTGGGCCCCTCCCTGCCTGCCCCTCCCTCTCTCCCTTCCATGTCTACTCATTTATTAGAGTCTACATGTGTGTGTGGCGTTCTTGGTTGGTATTTGCATATACTCAGTATATTCTTTCATATATGGATCATGTGTTTTCAGAAACTCTTGAATTACATGATTCATAGCATTCAGTCAGCTCCGATGCTTTCATTTTCTTCCTTGCAGGTTTCGGTTAACCTTTATTTTTGGTTGTGTATTATTTTTTTACCAATTTTGATTAATATTTTTTAGATTTATCCTTTTTCTTATTTAACTCAAGGCATTCTGTTTTATGTTTGGCTTTCTTTTCTGAAATGAGTTTTCTTTTATATCAACTTCATGAATTTTATTACTTTTTTAAACTTTTCTAATTCTGATTTTCCTTTCATGTCCTGTTCATTTTTCTTAAACATGTTTAGCTCTGAGATAAGTTATAATTTCTTTCGGCATATTGTTCTGCTCCTTATTCCTCATGATTTTTGTTGTTGTTTTTGAGGCAAGGTCTCACCTTGTAGCCCAGTTTTACCTTGGACCTGTGGCAGTCCTCCTACCTCAGCCTCTTGAGTGCTGGAATCATAGGCATGAGCCACCATGCCTGACTTTTGAATGATATTATATAATTGTTCATTCATTTTTTGTGTGAATGTTTTTGCTTGCATGTGTGTATATGCACTACATACCCCCAGAGGTCAGACGAGGACATCAGATCCCCTGGAATTGGAGTTACAGATAGTGTGGGTGCTGGGACCGAACCTGGGTCCTTTCACAAGAGCAGCAAGTGCTAGTCGCCACCGGACCATTGCTAAGCCTCTATCTATACAGATCGCATATGGGATTTTTTTCCTATGGATGGCCTGCATTTCCTATGGATGGCCTGCATTTACCCATGATCAAAAATGGGAAGTGTTGCTTCTCTTCTAATGCTGGCTGCCATCTAGTCCTTCAAATACTTCTTGGTTACCTTGGATTTTTTTCCTATTCCACATGACCATCAGATGTAGCTCTATTGCTGTCTTTTTTTTTATTTTACAGTCTCTAGTGCCAAGAAAATCCTGATTTTCATGGTTTGCCCTTAACTTGTTTAGTCCAAGGTTTGTAGGATGGCTCCCTACATATTGTTACTATTGTCCATGTTTTTCTGCTTACTCTCTGATTGGTCTGTCTCTTTGCTATGTTAGCTTTCAAAGATATTTAAAAACATATTGCTATTGCTTCTTCTGAAAAGTTTTGGTAATTCAAAATTTACTTTAAAATTTAGCAAATGAAATTCTTTTTTGCATTAAAGTGGAAATTAGAAGGAAATATGGTAGGTATTCAAGGCAAATAAGAAAGTCAAAAGAACTAAGAATGCCAACCCCATTGCTTAAGTAAATATTTTCCCCCTTCAGTTGGATAAGAGTTCGGCAGAGATGGAGGAGTTTGCCCTGATGAAGCAGCAGCTTCAAGAAAAAGGAAGAACTCATTAGCACTTTGCGGACTCAGCTCAGCCAGACACAGGCAGAGCAAGCTGCACAGGTAGGATGATGGCGCCTCCATTAGGATAAAATCCATGGGGTCCAGAATGGTGCAGGTGGCAAGTCAATCCCAGCAGTCACCTGTAAAGCTTGGTGGATGAAAGTGTGGTAGCCAGGATATTAAAGCCAAGCCTAGGAGGGTGTGGCAGAAGAAGCTACAAGTATGGTAAGTGGTTCATATCTTAGTAGGAAACACTGGACCCCTCAAAAAATGCCATTTATGTTGGTGAACTTGCCATAGCTTTATGATGACTGTTTTTATTCCTTAGGTCCAGATAATCCATTTTAATAGCACACAGAGATTCTGTATCTCAGGAATGGGCTCATGGCCGAACTCAAAGGAAACGGATAGATAAAACAAAAGAAATCAAATTATTAGCTCCATTCTTTTCTGATTAAAATCTTGTTAGGAAGATATATCTTAACCTTAAAGTTACTTAATGAACATAGACTAAAGAAGCAGAGAGGGTATGAGGCTCCTTGCTAATGACTCTAGTATGCAGCATTCTTCTTCATGGTCATTCTGAAGCCAGAGCCAGCCTGTTTGCGCCGGCTCCCTCAACTTTGTTTTTCTCAGTTTCCCGTAGTTCTCCTTCAAGGATGCTTTTGTGCCACGCCACATTTTCATCCCTGGAGGTCTTTGCACATAACCCGCAGCTGATCTTAGCCATCAGACATATTGATAACAGAGGTGTCTTCCATGTAGGAATGGCTGACTGTTGGGCACACAGAGTTATATACCCAGAAATTGATAATCTTATCCTATTAGCTTCTGTTGGAGCTTTCATGCTTCATATATAGTGTAGGATAGGAAAATGTTACACATTTTTTATTCTTTTAAGTTACTTAAAACAAAGGCAACCAAGGCATATGAATGTGTTAACAGGTCCATTGTGGACCAAGCCACTCCAAACAAATACCAAAGGCCAAGTGTGGGAACACAAGCCATTGCCCTAGCATGCAGAAGACTGAGGTGTACAGATCATGGGTTTAACACCAGTGTTGCCTGCATGGCAAGTTCCAGGCTAGCCCAGGCTACACAGTGAGACCTATCTCAAAAAATAAAATTGATAAAAGTAGCCTCAGCTTTAAGTATTTTGTGAACATAGTAGTTATAGAAACTTATACAGAAAAAAAAAGATGGGATTTAAACAGAACCCTGAGAGCTGGGTAACACTCTAGACAAGCCGTGTTCTTATGGGGAAGACAGAGAGGAACCCTGAGAGCTAGGGAACACTCTAGACAAGCCGCGTTCTTGTGGGAGAGACAGAAAAGAGCCCTGAGAGCTGGGTAACACTCTAGACAAGCCACGTTCTTGTGGGAAGACAGAGAGGAACCCTGAGAGCTAGGGAACACTCTAGACAAGCCGCGTTCTTGTGGGGAAGACAGAGAAGAGCCCTGAGAGCTAGGTAACACTCTAGACAGCCGCGTTCTTGTGGGGAAGAGTTGGGAAAGACAGAGAAGAAGAATGCATTAAAGGGAACAGCCTGCAGGAGTGACAGCTGGACGTGGCTCTCTGGGGAGGTCGTGTGCCCTTGAGAACACAGTTCTTTAGTCAAAGCAAGTTTGAAAACCATACACGATAGAATAGACTTGTATTTCTATTTGTAGAGCATTTTGAATAATGTTCATGGCTTGAATTGCTAATTTACAGGGGTGAGGTTCCAGGGCCGTTTTTGAGCATGAGTGATACTGAAGGAGTTAACAGAAATTTAACTTCACTTGTATGTTTAATTTTCTAATCTTTTCAGAATTAAAAAATATCTTCTCCCATATTTATAACATTTTTAGTATCTGTGAAGTTTTTTTAATTAAAGTTGTATATGAGTTGATTCTGAGTTTGATAGTAGGCTTTCTCTCTCGTCTGGAAGTTACTGCTGGGCCTCTTGCTCTTCTGACATTCTCAGCCTTGTCCCTCAGAGCTGAGGTTTAGAGAAGCGCTGTCCATCAGTGCTATGTGCCCATCCTTGGAGGTCAGGCTGAAAGAGTTGTCTGTGAACTACTCTGGAGTGTAACTTGTCTAGTTTCTCTGGCGTGTGTCTTCAGTTGAGGACCATTCAGCAGGTAGTCCGAGAGAACGACGCCCGCTTTGAAACCCAGGTCCGTCTCCATGAAGATGAGCTGCTTCAGTTAGTGACCCAGGCAGATGTGGAGACAGAGATGCAGCAGGTGTGTTGCTCACACTCCGTAGAATGACTCTCATTTTGGTTAACGTTTAATCCTGATCTCACAGCCACTTTCCAAGCACTGCCCTTCCCGCTGCGCTCCACATGTCCTCCATGTATTCCTTGGCTTCTTATTGGTGTCCTGTCTTTCGTTGCATATCATTTTCTGTCTTGTCCATACTTTCCCGTTTTCCTTATCTCATCAGGTTGGAACTTCTTGGGGCCTTATGCGGAAGTCAGCAGTGGGCTGGTTCCTTTCCCATTGCGGATTTACTGCTACCATTCATGCTCCAACCCTGATCCAAAACTTCAAATAGATGAAGTCAGCTTTGTATTTAAAAAAAAAAAAGGAGGTAAAAAAGTGATTTGGAAGGCACATTCTTTTATTAAATCAGTATTTTTTAAGGTGCATTGAAAATTGACTTCACTGTATTTGAGTTTACCATGTACTAACTCACATTGCGTGTACTTAGAATGTAGAACCCTGTAAGGAAAGGCACTTTAGTGACACTTTGTTTGATCTGTGTTTGAATATGTGTGTTCATATGTGTGCAAGTGCATGTTTATGCACACAGGTATGCATGCACACATGCACATGTGTGTGGTGGCCAGAGGACAACTTTGGATGTCATTCCTTCCTCTGGAGCCATTCGCCTTGATACTTTCCCCCTCCGAGGCGGGGCCTCTCATTGGCCTAGGTCACCACTTAGGCTAGGCTAGCTGGCTGGCCAAGAAGCCTCCAGAATCCTGTTTCTACCACCTCAGTCTAGGATTCACCTGGCCTGGCTTTCTTTATGTGGATTCTGGGGTTGAACACAAGTCCTCACGAGCACTTTGCCAATTGTGCCATCCTTTCCAGCCGCTCATCTCTTTGTACTTGAGTGCAAACCTGGTCCAAGTTCTAAGCAGTCTTTCAGAATGCACTATTAAGTGGAATTTCAGTGTACTACTTTGAAAACTAGACTATGAATTGTATATATTGATTGATTGATTCAATAGGTATTTTTCAAGTGCCTGCCCTATGATTGAAAACAGAAGAGAAATGGTTTTGCCTATAAAGATTGCTCTCTTTTGTAGGTAAGATATGCATGTTACCTCTGCTACTTAGGGACAGGACAGGAACTATGTAATTTTGAATGTGAGTGTGTGTCATTTTATCTTAAGTATATTAAGCTCCCTGATTCAAGGCCTTGCTTGCATTTGGGTTTGGTTGTTGTCATGCTCTGGAGAAGGCCTGTTGGATATTCTCTTGCTGCTGGATGGGCCATGGCATGCAGTGTCCTACTTAGCCCTTTTCTTCCACACTCGAAAGCATAGCCTTACAGGTACACATGGCATTTTGGAAGCTAGGCAAATAATTGTGCTTATTTATCTGTAATTATGCCTAAACGTTGCTTTCCAGAAATTGAGGGTGATGCAAAGAAAACTTGAGGAACATGAAGAAGCCCTGTTGGGCCGTGTTCAGGCTGTAGACTTGCTGCCGCAGGAGCTGACTTTGGCCGATCAGAGAAACCAGGTACTGTCTGGGGTCCCACTCCCTGCTGGGGAGGGCTGGTTTCTACTTTAGGTAGTTGGGCAGCAGGCATAAAAACCTTTAAGCGGCCAGAGGATTGGTGCCATCTGCTCATTCTTTTCGGCAAAGGCTCAGTGTTTACCCGGTGGTGACACAGTGGTAAAGCAGGCACAGTCCCTCCCCGGGCTTTCATTTTCTGTCTTTATCGCACTTTTCCTTCATTGCTGTAGGCTAGAGTCTTTCTGCAGTTTCCTGCTTTCCTCTGGAGAGTTTCTTTCTTGTCACTCTCCCCCCCACCCCCACCCACCTTGTCTTGAGTGGTTCTTGTGCTTCATGCATGGTCTCTACTTGGTTTTCCTTGGTCAGCTTTCTTCTGGGTTGAAGTAATCCCATAAAGCCATAATTCTTCCTTTGTCTTGCTGTACTGTCTGGACCCACGCTGCCCATCTGGGCTACTCTTATCTGCCTTTGGCCTCCCTGTGCCCTTGTCCTCTGGTCATATCCAAGTAGCCAAATTCTAATACAGAATTAATTCTATAGTTAATTAATTCAACACACCCTTGCCTGTTCACCTGGGCGCTGTCTGCTGCCAGGAAACATCAGCCACATTCTTCCTCTTTAAAGCTCAACCTGGCTTTTTGAGGCGGCTTTCTCTGTAGTGTAGAAGCATGTTCCATCCCCTTCATCCTCATAAAACCCATACTCTGCCTCTAGGTGTCCTCTCTAGGTGTCCTGGGACAGTGAGAGTCTAGTCTCCTTTGTGGTACTTTCTAGGCCTTCGCTGCACAGATGGCTGCCTCTGTGTGACCTCTGTCAGATGGTGTATTAGTCAGTGCACTGTGGATCCTCATTGCTCCCTTATGCAGAGGACATCATTGTTCCCTCAGCACAGTGGAGGAATGTGTGCATAGAGAATTCCTGCACACCACTGGTTGATGTGGTAGACTTCAAATTCTCCCATCAGTAAACTAATGATAGTAGTATTTATATGAAGGACCTATTGCAGAGTCACATGAGATAGTATATAAAAGTGCTTAGGGTCTGGCACACGCAGACTGTGATTTCAGCTAAAATTACTGCCACACTCCCGAGGCTCTTCTAGAGAATCATGATGCACCTGCTATTCTCAAATCCAATGACTGTCTTTTTAGTGTTATTTTACTAGTCCTTTCTGCAATATTTGTTCCTTGGTTGTTGGTGGTTTTTATTCATTTTTTAAAATAGGCTATCTGAACTAACTTGAGCTCATAGTTGCTGACAGACCCTGGACTGACAGCTAGGGAGCCTGCATGGGACCAACCTAGGCCTTCTACATATGTGTGACCATTGTCAGGCTTGGTCTATTTGTGGAACTCCTAGCAGTGGGATCAGGGCCTGTCCCTAACTCTTGAGCTGACTTTTGGGAACCTATTCCCTGTGCAGGGATGCCTCACCCAACCTTAATTCAAAGGGAGAAGCTTAGTCCTTCTTCAACTTGATGTGCCTTGCTTTGTTGACATCCATGGGAGGCCTGCCCCTTTCTGAACAGAAACAGAGGAGGAGTGGATTGAGAGGGTGAGTAGAGGGGAGGTGGGAAGAGGATGTGAGAAGAGTAGGGAGAGGAAACTGTGGTTGGGATGTAAAACAAATGAAAATTTTTTAATAAAAAAAAAAGGTTTTTGTTGTGGGCTGCAACATTGTTGTTGGCGACCACACACAGAGGTGGCCGCCTTTCCGTGCTCCAAAACAAGTGCTTTGCGCATGCGCCTCTCCCAAACAGGCAATGTCAGATCTAGCCTATCCCTGACGACCTGTCAATCTGGCGCCATGAGCTGACCAATTGCTGAATGACACCTCAGAGGCGAGAGAATTTTACTATATAAGCTCGCCGGTCTTGGTGAGCTGAGTCTCCTGTCTTCAGCTGTAAGAAAGCGCCTTAATAAAGCGTGATCGAGAAGAATCCTGGTATCCGCGTCCTTTCTGCTGGCAGACGGGGCGCGACAGGTTTTCGCTTGTCCCACGGAGCCGAGCAGAGCAGAGCTGGCAACTCTCAGTAAGCCCGCCCTTGGGACTGGGAATCCCTGAGCGAGCTAGGAGCCCCAACCAGCGTCGACAGATTCATCCGGACCTTGGTAAGTGGGTCCCAGTCTGTCCCCGAGGCTTTCTGGCCACTTAGGGCCCCCATTCTACTGGCTTTTCAGCTTATCCCAACCCTGCTCGCCCCCGGGCATCCCTTTTCATCTGCGTGGCCCTAGCTGCACCCAAACTCAACCTATTTCCGGGCTAAGGCCTTGGGGGAAGGGTGAACCCAGTACTAGAGGGCCCCCCTTGTCCCACAGAGCCGAGCGAAACAGAGCGGGCAACTTTCACTAAGCACGCCCTTGGGTCTGGGAATCCCTGGGTGAGCAAGGAGTCCTACCCAGTGTTGGCAGATTCATCCGGATCTTGATACATCTGGACGCCACAAGGGGCCCTGATCCAGCGCTGGCAGATACATCCAGTTGCGGCCCCAAGGGGCCCTGATCCAGTGCCGGCAGAGACATCTGGATCTACTGCGAGGTCCTGGGGCAGCAAGGGCCCCTGATCCAGTGCAGGAGGATACGCCCGGACTGAGGAACCAAACCACCAAGACTCTCCCTAACACATTTGAAGGAAGAGATGGGCAGGTGCCAATCAAAGAATTCATCCAACAACCTGAAAAGCAACATGATAACACCAGAATCCAGCGAATATGGAACAGAAAAACCCAAGCAACCTATCCCAGAAGAAGTAGAAGAAATTGACTTTAAATGTAACATTATGAAAGTTATAGAGACCTTTAAAGAAGAGGTGAAAAACTCCTTTATAGAAAGGGATGAGAAAACTAACAAAAAGTTAGAAGAAATGAATAAATTCCTCAAAGATACCCTAGAAAACCAAGAAAAAGCAATCAAACAGGTAATGGAAACAGTTCAAAACTTGAAAACTGAAATGGAGGCAATGAAGAAAACACAAACCGAGAGATGGCGGGATATGGAAAATCTGGATAAACGAACGGGAACCACACAGACAAGTATAACCAACAGAATACAAGAGATAGAAGAAAGAATCTCAGACGCTGAAGATACGATAGAGAAAATAAACTCAGTGATAGAAGAAAACAACAAATCCAACAAATTCGCAACACAAAACATCCAGGAAATCTGGGACACCATGAAAAGACCAAACCTAAGAATAATTGGGATAGAAGAAGGAGAAGAATTCCACTCCAAAAGCCCAGAAAATATATTCAATAAAATTATTGAAGAAAACTTTCTGAACCTAAAGAAGGATATTCCGATGAAGGTTCAAGAAGCATACAGAACACCAAATAGGCTGGATATAAAAAAATCATCCCCTCGCCATATAATAATCAAAACACAAAACATACAGAATAAAGAAAGAATATTAAGAGCAGCAAAGAAAAAGGTCAAGTAACGTATAAGGGTAAACCTATCAGAATTACACCTGATTTCTCTATGGAAACCATGAAAGCCAGAAGGTCTTGGATAGATGTGCTGCAGACACTAAGAGACCATGGATGCAAGCCCAGACTACTATACCCAGCAAAGTTTTCTTTCACCATCGATGGGGAAAATAAGATATTCCAGGATAAAAACAAATTTAAGCAATATATAGCCACAAACCCAGCCTTACAGAAAGTACTAGAAGGTAAACCACAACTAAAGGAGGCAAACAACACCCATAATAACACAGACATCTAACAACCCTACACCAGCTCAACTCAAAGAAGGGAGACACACAAACCCTACTACCAAAAAGAAATTAACCGGTATGAGCAACCAGTGGTCATTAATAATGCTTAATATCAACGAACTCAACTCACCTATAAAAAGACACAGGTTAAGAGAATGAATACAAAAACAGGATCTGACATTCTGCTGTTTACAAGAAACACACCTCAACTACAAAGACAGACATTATCTCAGAGTAAAGGGTTGGGAAAAGGTTTTTTAATCAAATGGCCCTAAGAAACAAGCAGGTGTAGCTATACTAATATCTAACAAAATCGACTTCAAGCTAAAATCAATCAGAAGAGATGGAGATGGACACTTCATACTCATAACAGGAAAGATTCATCAAGATGAAGTCTAATCCTGAATATCTATGCCCCTAATATAAAAGCACCCACATATATAAAAAAAATTACTAGAACTCAAAGAACACATCAAACCCCACACACTAATAGTAGGAGATTTCAACACTCCTCTCTCACCAATGGACAGGTCAACCAGACAGAAACTTAACAAAGAAATACGAGAACTAACAGATGTAATAAATCAAATGGATTTAATAGACATCTATAGAACACTCCACCCAAACAGGAAAGAATATACCTTCTTCTCAGCATCTCATGGAACCTTCTCGAAAATTGATCACATACTTGGAAACAAAGCAAACATCCACAGATACAAAAAAGTTGGAGTAACCACCTGTATCTTGTCAGATCACCATGGAGTAAAGTTAGAATGTAACAACAATTCCACCCCCCAAAAACATACAAATTCATGGAAACTGAACAGTCAACTACTGAACCACTCCTGGGTCAAGGAAGAAATAAAGAAAGAAATTAAAGTCTTCCTTGAATTCAATGAAAATAAAGAAACAACATACCCAAACCTATGGGACACTATGAAAGCAGTGCTAAGAGGAAAGTTCATAGCACTTAGTGCCCACATAAAGAAAACGGAGAAAGCACACATTAGTGATTTAACAGCACACCTGAAAGCTCTAGAAAAAAAAAGAAGCAGACTCACCCAGGAGGAGTAGAAGACTGGAAATAACCAAACTGAGGGCTGAAATCAACAAAATAGAGACACAGAAAACAATCCAAAGAATCAATGAAACAAAGAGCTGGTTCCTTGAGAAAATCAGCAAGATGGACAAACCCTTATCCAAACTAATCAAAAGGCAGAGAGAGAACACTCAAATTAACAAGATCAGAAATGAAAAGGGGGACATAACAACAGACACTGAGGAAATTCAGAGAATCATTAGGTCTTAGTATGAAAGCCTGTATGCCACAAAATTGGAAAATGTACAAGAAATGAACAGTTTTTTTAGATAAATACCACATACCGAAATTAAATCAAGACCAGGTGAACAGTTTAAATAGACCTATAAGTCGCGAGGAAATAGAAGCTGTCATCAAAAACCTCCCAACCAAAAAAAGCCCAGGACCAGATGGTTTTAATGCAGAATTCTACCAGAACTTCCAAGAAGAGCTAATACCTATACTCCTTAAGGTGTTTCACATAATAGAAAC
>PVIU01031282.1:0-14985 GCA_004026605.1 Ondatra zibethicus
AAAAAAAAAAAAAAACCCAAAACAACAACAACAGAAACAAGCACGAGGGTACGAGCCTACAATCCTGGCACTGGGCAAGCAGAGAGGAGGCCCTAGTGCTCACTGGCCCACCAGCCTAGCCTACTCCATTGAGTACCAGGTGAGTAAGAGTCACAATAACTACATAATCTAAATTAAACTTTGCCAATTGCACATTGCCAGCCAAAGTGTAAACTGACAGCAATTCTTCTCCAAGAACAGCTCAGCAATAACAGTCACAAGGCAGACATCAATGCTGGACGCCCCAGTCACGGCCTTAGGAAAACTCTCAAACCTAAGTCCAAGAGCTGTCAATAAGGCTGCTCAGAGCGAAGCATGGCAACTTGGGGAAAGTGAAAATAGAGAAGGCGTCTGTGATCTAGAAGACCTTCCCCCTCACTTCCCACCCTTGCCTTCTCTCTCCGAGTCCTAGCCATTCACTTGGCTCTTCATCTCACCACGCACTAATCAGACCCCACGTGAGGCACCCACTGCCAAAGCTGCTCAGTTGCTTGCAGATCTCCTACCACGTGGTCCTCAGCCTTCCTAGTGCTGTGGCCGTTCACACAGCTTCTCACATGTGCTGACCCCAACCATAACATTATTCCGCTGCTACTTCATAACTATAATTTACTGTTATAAATCATAATGTAAATAGCTGATATTCAGGACATCTGATATTAGCCTTTGTGGAGGTGGCAACACACAGGTTGAGGACTGCTGCTGTCCCAGAGCATGGTACCAATAGACTCCTCCTGTCCTAAGATTAAACGCTTATCTGTCCTCCATAGCCCTGCTACTCAATTACCTAATAATAAAAGATACAGTTCCCAAAACACAGTCGATGAAATATTTGAACAGAGGACAGTTTTGTTCTTATTCCATCCCACCCAATAATAACCAAACAAGAAAAAGAAAAAATTATTTTCCAAGTCAACATTTGGTACTAGAATAAATATTACTTTCATGAAGACACCTTGATGAATATGCCATCACCAACACATTGAATGTGCTCAATAAATACATACTGAATTAAATTTTACTATTCCAAGCAATATTATCTGACAAATGGTATCCATATCATAATAAAATAAAATAATAGTAGAAGTCAATAGAAAAATTGCAGTAAATATACAAACCCACTGAGATTTACTATGTTCTTGAATGATCAGAGGGCTACTGACAAAGTCAGGGAGGAGACTTTAAAATTTCTAGGATCAAATGAAAATGAAAACACAAAAGAACTTAGGGGTATAGCAATTAGTAAAAGAAAGCTCAAAGCTATAGTGCTTAAGTTAAAAACGGAGAGGGTCTCAAATAAGTAACTTAAAATGGTATACCTTAAGGTTTGAGAACCATAAGAAAAACCAAACTCAAAATAATAGATGAAAAAACAATAATGATGGAGCAGAAATCAATGAAATGGAAATAAAGCAGAATTTACAAAGAACCAATGACACTAAGAGCTCATTATTTAAAAACATAAAACAGACAACAAATTAACCAGAAATAAAGAATGACTGAACTAAAAATTCTGGAGATAAAAGATACTAATGTAATTCAGAGGCTCATTCAGGAACTGTTTGAAAATCTAGATTCCAATAAATTGAAAAATGTAGAAGAAATTGATAGAAATACTGTCTATCAAACTTCACAAATGTAATGGATACAAACTTAAAATATCTATAAAGAGTAATAAGATTAAAGCAGGAATCTCCCAAGGAAAAAAGAAAAAGAAACAACAACAACAACCACAATATGGTTTCACTGCGTGTGTGGAATTTGGGGATTATAAGAGGTGATAAATGAGAAAATAATGGAGAACTGACTGCTGTAAATTAAGGTGAAAGGTGATTATTTATAGGAAAATGGGAGCCCTTTCCTGTTGTATCATTTTTTTAAAACACTGAAACTCTTAGGACCCTTTTAAAAATTAAAAACAGGGGGCTGGAGAGATGGCTCAGTGGTTAAGAGCACTGACTGCTCTTCCAGAGGTCCTGAGTTCAATTCCCAGCAACCACATGGTGGCTCACAGCCATCTATAATGAGACCTGGTGCCCCCTTCTGGCATGTGGGCACACATGGAAGGAATGCTATACACATAATAAATAAATAAATCTTTAAAAAAAAATTAAAAACAGACCTTTACTTAGAATTCCAAACAGGAAATCCACCTTAAACTAGACACAAAGATGATAATTATAAAAGAAAGACACACATGATCATATTCAAATCAAGATGTTACTCATTTAAAACATACCTTAAAACAGTAAGGTGTGAATTTAAAAACTAAAAATAAGGCCAATGAGAGATTATGGATAAAAACACACAAAGAACTTATGAAAGTGGGAGAAAAACACAAAAAACCTTACAGGTTTGTTAAACTAAGACCAGAAGTACTCACTCACCTGTTATGGCTGAGGGAAGCAGAAATGGGTGTAGGCACCACAGTCTGTAGCCCCTCCCCTTCTATCTCAGTGCCAAGGAGGCAGATAAGCTGTAGTTCTGGTATTCCTACACAGTTTACTTCATGCCAACTTTTACCTGAAAGAGCACCAAGAAGCACTCCTTGAGAACAAAAGATAAGCGCTCTAAACTTCCTATATGCAGTAGAGCCAACTTCACTCAAAAGATAAGCACGCTAAACTTCTAATATTCAGGAGCGCGAACTTCACTCGTAATATAACTTTCTCTCTTTGTTTTTCTTATCTTTTCCACAACCTAGGAATTCTCGATGTAAATGAACAGAGATGTGTAAAATTATCAGGAAAAATTACTAGTAAATAAAAAATGTTTGCTTATTATATGTGAACAATGCTATAAAACAACCCAATTCTCCAACCTCCCACACTCCAATATCAAAACAATATAAGCAAGGAACTTACTCTCCATGAGATCCAGGTAAACCAAGAATGCTATATAAACTTGGGTGGCATCTCCTATATCTAATTCCATCATTTCTAAGTACTGAAAGTCAAAACATAATTGTTAAATAGAGAAGGAAATAGCTCAGTATTTTTTTCATTTAACAAGTATTCACTAAATGCATGCATATTATATGTATGTATGTATATAAGCTATCTTCCAGATTTAATGGAAATTAAAAGGTAAGGTCTTATCTCTGCCCTAAAAAAATCCTGCAATTGTTAAACACATGCATACAGCCTCCCTTGCTGCATCTAAGATACCACCCTTATCAATCACAGAATCTAAAAAGGTTCAAGTCCCTTATATAAAATGCAAGGATATTTGCATATAATCTGTGCAATCCTACCACAATTACAATACGGAATACAATCCAAGTGCTGTATGATGTTTAGGAATAATGACAATAAAAGTTATGATGTATAAAGTATATAGGAAATTTTTTCAAATGTTTTCAATAGCAAATCTTCCATATACGTAGAACTAGCTATCCTTAAAACTGCTAGGCAAATGAGTTATAAAACCGTATGAGTTATAAAACAATGACAGAATAGAAAGTGTTCTCAGGAGATGGACTAGCAAATGTTTCATGACAGATGATTGGATGCAAAACAAGCCTTGTAGGACTTGAGTATATGGAGAAGAAGAGTAATAGTGTGTGTAATTATGGAGTGAAAATAAGGTACATATATCCAAGAGTCTATAAAGAAACATATGCACCAGGAGCAGAGAAAAATTAAATATGATTTTCATTGGCTTATGTTATGGGATGTGCGATTTCTCTGGCCACTAATTTGCAAATAGAAAAACTTCTGCTAATTTTCTCACTAGTCCCTTAAGTGGGAGTTATTTAATTGAGTTTTAAGA
Source organism: Ondatra zibethicus (assembly GCA_004026605.1). NCBI lineage: Eukaryota > Metazoa > Chordata > Mammalia > Rodentia > Cricetidae > Ondatra > Ondatra zibethicus. The sequence goes on from PVIU01031282.1 coordinate 3,811, forward strand.
AGTAAACTACTTCTTTCAGACTTGCTATTTGTTACAGGAAAAACTCAGAAACTAGTCCTGCAGCAGAAAGCCTTGGGCATCCAAACAGTCAGTGAGCAGGTCTGTAAACAACAGAAACCTAGTCCTGCAGGGAAAGACTTGGGCATCCAAACAGTCAGTGAGCAGGTCTATAAACAACAGAAACCTGGTCCTGTAGGGAAAGCCTTGAGCATTCTTACAAACAGAGCCGATGGACAAACAGGTTGGACAGGTTGGACATTTATGTGTTCCAAGTCTCAAGAAGTGCTTGACAATAGTACTGAGACATAATTTGGGGTCAGGCTACAAGGTCCATGTGACAAAGCTAAAGATGAATTTTATCCATGTAGAGTACTACGCATTTCTGATTCAAAGAATCAAATAATAAGCTTGTAAATGGGGAAATCCAGTAACATCTTACTAAGCAATTTTCAAATTAAGTAACTAAAAGGTATAACTGGAAAACATATATTATTTCTTTTCTTTTTTAAATCAATTTGTTGATCCTGGAAGAAAAAAACCAACAGGAAGATTTGGTACTCATTAGCTTCAAAGCAAAAAGACTCTGAACACAAGAAAACTGTCTAAAGGCAACATCAAACCTAAATGTGGTTTTAAAAGGTTACTAGTAAATACTTAGATGGTGCTTTTTTATGTCAAATACCTTATAAAAATGTCCCTATGAGGTTAAGTACACTATTATCCCGTTTTTAAATGAAAAGACTGTGGTATACTGAGACATGTCAAAAAACTGAAGCATAATGAGGTCAGCCAAGTCAAAAAATCAGAGTTGGTAAGTAACAGAAAAAAAAAGATTCAAACTGGAGAAGTCTGAATTGGAGTTGTTCATGTTCCTAGTCGCTGTCTCTGTCTCTCTTCCCCTCTCCCCTGGAGTCCATGTTCCTAGTCGCTGTCTCTGTCTCTCTTCCCCTCTCCCCTGGAGTCCATGTTCCTAGTCGCTGTCTCTGTCTCTCTTCCCCTCTCCCCTGGAGTCCATGTTCCTAGTCGCTGTCTCTGTCTCTCTTCCCCTCTCCCCTGGAGTCCATGTTCCTAGTCACTGTCTCTGTCTCTCTTGCTCCCCCCCCCCGCCCCGTTACTTGTTACACTTTGTTAAATTTATAACAATTCCATGCTACTGTTTTTGGTGAAAATAAATGGAAGAGAGCAAGAAAACATCAAGCTGTGAAAAGTAGGGGAAGATTCTTCTTTCCAGATTTATATTTTCAAATATTCCCTTTTCTCGATTATTTTAGATGCTTATTAAGTTAGTAACGCAAAAGAAAAAGTTGCCATTTTATTAATGTACCAATCCAGTCCTCAAGATCCTTATACAACTTTCATTCATTATCAGCACACTGCTTGTGGCTTTACGGAGACAAACCACTAGTTTCCCAAGCAGAGGCTAGCAAAAGGCTATCCTTATTTTCCCTGAGGCCAACACATAAAAGCTCCCATCGTGAATTTCTGCCCTATGCAAGAACTTGTTCAAACTTTCTGAGAAATCCGAAAAATTGGGAAACTGTTCCCGTACAGAATGAAGATGCACACACTTTGGGCCTAAGGCTACGTGTAATGTGACTGTGCCTAACGAAACACTTTATTTGTGGACCCCTAGATCTCAGCCACAGCCCACAGTTGGGTTAACTGTGGATTCAATCAGTTCGTCCCAGAAAGGACTACCTAGTTAGGAAAACAGGTATTAGTGGAACGCTTATCAGCGGCCTCTTGTTAAGAGCGGCCTTGGCAGAGTGAGAGGAATGGTGTTAGTCATATAAACAAACAAAAATTGATACTGCGGGCGACCTGCGGCCGTGCACACCGGTCGCCCCCGCCGCGAGGCTGGCGTGCATCCTCCGCCCACACACGGGCGGAGGGGTCGCCGTGAGGAGGGCCGGGTCGGCGCCCGGCTGGCCTCGCGCCTCCTGACCTTAGGGTGCGTGCCCATCCAGGCGTCCTCGGGAGCCCACGTGTGGGGGGTGGCGCCACCAGCGCGAACGGGACCCGGGCCAGGGCCGCTACAGCCCGGGGTAGGCTCGGAATCGCTGCGCTCCTCCATGCTGCCGGCGCACAGACCGTGGTGTCCCGCGAAGCCTGCCCGGCCAGCAGCCGAACCCAGAGCGCCGCAGTTCCGCTTCCCGCCGCGCACACTGGGCGGAGAGTGCCGGCCACGCCCCCTGCCCGGGGGCGATCGCACCTGCGCGCACGCGCTTGGGAGCCCCCATCCCCGCCCTTTTTTGTTTTTGTTTTTAATTTGTATTTATTTCCCCAGTCTGGGCAGATAGAGTGGGGAGGGATGTTCGCTAGTAACCTGACTTCAGAATCCTTCAGCCCTTCGTTAAGCCCTTATTCTCGTCTGAGAAACGAAAGATTCTATCCTGGTCATAAATTCCTGAGAGCAGGAAAAGGCCCCATTCAATTTCCTGCCGTTGAAGTCTAAAATAAAAACATAGTTTTATAGAAAACTCACCTTTCAAGATTAGTAGAAACATGACATGTCGATCAACTATTGAGAACTAAGGCAAACATGCAAGTGGGTTTGGACTTACACTGGGTAAAAAAGGGAGCCAGTGGGGAGTTCTCCTACATATTAACAGAATCACTCCGAGTAATGAGGACAGATTGAAGAGAAAAGGGGATGGAATAGAAACAAGGAATGGTTACAAAGCCACTATATTAACCAAGACCAAAAAGACTTCCAAAATTAAAAGTACCAGGCAGGGCACTTCAGTGCTTCAGAACACATTGGATTCTTGTGTTGTGGCGGCCCATGACTTTAATCCCAAAACTCAGGAGGCAGAAGTAGGAGTATCTCTGTGAGTTCGAGGCCAGCCTGCTGTACAGAGTTCCAGGATAGCCAGGGCTACACAAAGAAATCCTGCCTTGAAAGACCAAAAAAAAAAAAAGAAGAAAAAGAAGAAGAGGAAGAAGAAGAAGAAGAAGAAGAAGAAGAAGAAGAAGAAGAAGAAGAAGAAGAAGAAGGAAAGAAAGAAAGAAAGAAAGAAAGAAAGAAAGAAAGAAAGAAAGAAAGAAAGAAAAAGATCTTGTGTTGAAACGGACTAGATTTCACTGTGACCATTACAACCTTCAGGAGCGAAGTACAACAAAACAAATTTTTAATGGATGAAAATATCAAGAGTCAAATCTCAGCCAAGAAAAAAATTAAAAATCCAAATGGGTATTCTGTAAGCTGAAGATTACAATTTCAGAAATAAAGATTTTCAGTGAGCCATTTTTGACAGCCAAAATGGAATTATGGAGGAAGAGGTAGGTGAAGTTGAAGACAGAGCAATAGAAATCAGAAGTAAACAATAGGGTGAAATTTTACTTTTATAAGCACGCAGGCGGTGGGGGGGGCAGGAAAGTGCCAGGCTTGATGGTGACTGCTTATAATGCTGAAATTTAGAAATTTAGAAGCTGAAACAGTACATTTAGGTTCAAAATGATAAATGAATATCAATTCAAAGAGACACAGTTCATACTGTCCCAAAACTGTTGAAAATGAAAGAAAAAGAGAAAACTTTGACGGTATCAGAAAACTAAACACAAGGAAACTCTACCTACAGAGATTCATAAGTTGCCCTCGAATATGTTATGTTCTGATGAAATCATTATGTTTGCCTCCACAAAACAGCTATTGAGCCCCATCCCCAAAAGCAAATATTACTAAAATTAGGAGGCTCCCTGGAGTACCAAACACTGGTGCTACTTCTAGCAATTGGAAATGAATAGACCCTTCTTTCTGGCTCCTAAAGACTTAAATCAGTTGAAGAGTTAATAGCATTTGGTTGCGAATCTGAGAAAGGGGATCCTGTAATTCAGAAAAAAGATCCAAGGAGATTAGATCCTATGTGAGCAAGACTCAAACTCAGAAGGGATGTTTTTCTACCTTACATTTAGAGGACAAAGGGCGGGTAGGGGGGAGGAGGGGAGAGAAACCTCAAAGGGGAAAGAGAGTGCTAGAAACTGTTTTTTCAAGTGAATTAAAATCTGTTGTCTAGAAAAACAATGATTTATGCACACTTATATATAAAGTGCTTCTGACTTTTAATTTCACTGTCTATTTAAGAGTTGAATGAAAATGGAATTTTTGCTGCCAGATTAAGAAATGAAGACTTTAAAGGAGGTCTTGCTGGTTAGGAATGGCCAAGAATGAACAGGAAGAATTCAGGACTCTTAGAGAACAGAACATTTAAAGTACAGAATCAGAAGGACTCTGTGGCAAGCTCAGAGTGAAATCTACCAGAAAGCAGGGTAGAGTTTCAGCTCTGATAGGCCGCAGGAATTTCCCATTTGTAAATGCTTCAACAATTCGTTAGATTAGAGTACCAAAGGATGTAGCAGAAAAAAACTAAGTAAGTAGCAGTGAATATGATTCCCTCCTGAGTATTGCATTCTGAGTAACCTGTAGTGCTGATTTCCCAAGCTGATATTTGAGTCAGATCATTTTATTCCTACAAAAAAAATCAGTAATGTCTATGCAGAGATATTTAGTTAATCTCAAGAGAAAAAGACAACACTAAATTGTGATGCAAAGCGTATTGGAAAAAAGAAAGGGTTTTTACATAGCATTGCATAAGACAGTAACCCCAAGTTTTAAAATATATAGCATTCTAGATCATTTTTATGCATTAATTCTTCATATATGTCCATATATGTGTATATCTTCATGTATGATTTGTATACAAACCATATGACTTCTCCTTCTCTTGTTTCAAGAATAGGTGGGATATTGATTCTAGTAAAATATTTAGAAAACTATAGTATTTTCCTACTCATATGCAAGTGCGTATATGAGGGAACCTCCAACAAGTACAAACATATCCAGAATAAAACCAATACAAGTCTCTGATTCTCTTCATATATTTAAAGTGCAGTCTAAAGCCTCCATCTACAAAATTAGAATATAATATATTTCATTTTGAGGGCTATTTACATTTAGAACAAAGCAAAAAATAAGGTTCCTAGGATAAAAACAAGCAAAATGTTTTGGAAGAACATTACTGATGTTTTTAGAGATCATTAGACAAGGTTTAAATATGTGGATAGAAAGACCATGCACCCAGAAACACTCAGTATCATAAATTAAAAAAAAAACTTTCTTTAAATTGATCTATTGATTCTCTCAATCCCCAACAAAAACCCAACAGAGATTGTCCTAACAGTTGATGAGCCAGTTCTGAAATGTAGACATAAAGGATGTAAAGTATTTAAGAATTTTTTTGCTATAAACCATGGAGTAGACTGCTTAAGAAAGTCCGCAATGAACAGAATATGACGAACTGGCATGATATGTGTGTGTACTACCAGCGCTTGGGAAGCTGAAAGAGGAAGACTCTGAGTTTAAAGCCAGATGGAGAGATAGCGCAAATGGATGATAGATGGGTAATTCTGTAAAGAGCTGCACACATACATCTTTACTTGGCTTATTTTTCTTACTCTATTACTTTTTCTATAAGTTTAGTATTTATTTATTATCATTACTCCTTTAATCTATGACTGTCTATATTCTTTTATTTTATAACTGCCTATATGATTTTTCCTTTCTCTCCCAAGCCTATGTACATTTATCTAACACCCATTCAGAGGCTTTTTTCATCTGAGTATGTCTTTATTGCGTGTGTATCTGTAATCTTTTCTGACCAGAAGTGCTTTTTTTTATGCTAAGTAGGTGTGACTAGGACCAAATCTGCGTCCCTGCCTGTTGGCTCCACCCAGTCCAACATGGTGGAGGCATGTTTGCTGCCTCTCAGAGCCATGCACACTGCCCCAGCTCCAGGGTTGCAGCAGGTCTGTGTCACCATTAAGCAATTTGTAACATGCTGCTTACAGACCCCATTTAAGTGCTGGGCCTCCTGAAAGAGCCAGAGCTGTTCCTGTAACTAGCACAAACCAGTAAGCCCACCCCTAAAGAAATCATGCAGCCTTCTGCCAGTGCTGAGTTAGGAGGACCTCTCTTAAAGGAGCCTCAGAGTTCCTGCTTGCTGCCAGCAAACAGAGCCCATCCAAAAACAAGCACCAAACAAAAAATGCAGCTACCAAGAAGCTGCACTAAACTCTGTTTTTTTGTGTATGTGTGTGTCTAGAATTCCTTTTCAAGCTCTCTCAGGTTTTATGTGGATGTAGTTGGCCCACATGGGCACCAATCTGTAGCTGAAGACTACTCGTTCATTTCCTTGTCACCCAGACCCAAAGTAATCACACTAAAACTATATTAATTACAACACTGCTTGGCCTATTAGCTTGGGATTCTTATTAACTAACTCTCACCTCTTAAATTAACCCATTTCTATTATTTTATATTTTACCATGAGACTCGTGGTAAGGTTCCAGCATCTTTCTCCTTTGGTAGCCACATGGCATCTTTTTGACGTTGCCTCCTTTTTTACCTGTGTCTCTGCTTAGAATTCCCACCTTGCTCTATTCTGTGCTGCCATAGGCCCAAAGAAAATTCTTTATTAACCAATGGTTATTGTAATGGCTTAGATAAAATGGTGCAGTTCTCCGAGGGGCACAGCAGGCAGCAGGCCACAAGGGGCAGCTGGGTCCCACCACCTGAGGCCTCCGTGGGTCCCAGGTTGGTGGGAGGTGGCAGGTCCCACAAGGAGCCATGGGGGATGGGAGACAGATAGGCACGCCATGCAGAGAAAGGGTTTGGGTATAGTTTATTCAGTGGGTTATGGGAGGAGAGGGAAGGGAAGAGGGAGGGAGGGAGAGAGAGAGAGAGAGAGAGAGAGAGAGAGAGAGAGAGAGAGAGAGAAACACACAGAGAGAAAGGGGGGAGAGGAGAGGAGGCTATAGCTACCTCTTCCAAAGAGAGGTGGGGCAGAGAGAGGGCTCACAGCCTAGAAGAGGGAGAAAGATCAGGGCGGAAGTGGGGAGACTGGGCGGGGCTTGTGTCTTACAGGGACAGGACAGACCATTACAGTAATAAAACATAATCGCAACATACAGAGGAGAATGCCATATCATACAGGGGCCAGGGAGTGAAATGTGGTAGTTTGGACAAGAATGGCTTCCATAGGCTCATATATTTAAATACTTAGTCACCAGGGAATGCAACTGTTTGAAAGGGTCAGAAGGATTGGGAGGCCCTGTTGGAGTACGTGTGCCCTTGTTGGAGGACCTGTACCACTGGGGAGAATCTTGCCAGCCCTTGGTTTTCTCTCTGTGGATCAGTGTGTAGCTCAGCTACTTCTCCAGCACCACATCTGCCTGCTACCATGCTCCCACCATGATGATAAGGATCATACCTCAGAAACTGGAAACAAGCTCAGGGTAAATGCTTTCCTTTGTAAGTGTTGTCATGATCATGATGTCTCTTTGCAGAATGGGACAGTGACCAGGACAGGGAGGATCTTGCAAATAAGTAGAATCTGAAGAAGTCAAGGAGTGGAGCTTACATCACAGAACTCTGGAAAGCTGGGAACTAAAAAGAGTTCATTGCATTTGTAAGCACAAAAGTCTCTGTGGAATTTTCCAGAATAGTCTCAGTGGAGAGTATCAGCCTCAACATCCCCTCAGAGTCCAGTTAAGATTTGCTATGGCAAGTGAAAACCTGGCTAATGGGATCTGAGGGTAAACAGAATAAATCAACTCACGTATGTTACCTCTACATGTTCTTTATTCCTTGGAGCGAAGAAGCAGAGAGAAGAAAAGGGGGCCATTTCCACCAGGTTTTTAGATTTTTCGTTTTTTGAGACAGGATTTCTCTGGAGCTTGGGCTAGCTCAGGCTGTAGACCAGGCTGGCCTCAAACTCACAGAGATCTGCCTGCTTCTGCTTCCTGAGTGCTGGGATTAAAGGCATGTGCCACCACCGACTGGCTAGGTTTTTAGTTTTTACAGACATGGTTAAACGAAATTCCATAGGAAAAACAATGATAGCACATACATTTTCGAATCACCAAAAGGGACACGTAGAACCTGACAAAGCAGCTGCTGCCACTCCAGGAAGGAGGTGACACCACCCAGGAGGGGCCAGCATCCAAGGGAAAATACCCGACGTTCCAAACTGTTAGATAAAGTTACTAAACCTCCCTGAACCTGTTCTTCACCCACACCCAGACTTGTTTGTCTGGTAAGGTCTTCCTATCTTTTTGAAATTCCTACACGGTCTGTAAGCAAAGGTGATTGTGGGGGACTGACTCTAAGTATATTTGACTGTTGGAACAAAGAATGAATGCTATCACTCTAAGGCCTCATGGAAGGTCATTCCATTGTCCCTGCAGGAGGAGAAAGTTACACTGCTGAGGTATTTTGGGAATGAATCCCATTTTGAAGGGAGGAATCACGGCTTCACAAGGTTTTTACAGATTTGACAGCGACTTTTCCAAAAGACAAGTGTTCCCGCAGCTCTGCTGACTGGGTTTCTCCATGTGGACGTGGACATACACACTTCCCGTGGATCTCCTATTGGTCTGTCAGCTGTGCATTCACTGTACAGTCTTATGAGCTCCAACAGGAGAGGGCTGGCCAAAGTCACACTTCGCTCTGACAGGAGCAAAGGGAGATGAAGAAGCTGAAGAAGGCAGTGTTGACTCCTCTTTCATGGAGCTTGACCAACAGAGGGCCACTAAGAGACAGGTTATTATTGTTGTTTTTTCATAAGCAGGGTGTTACACAGCCTAGGTTAGACTCATTTGTGCTATACAGCTAAGATGACTTCTGCTTCTTTAGTGTTGGAATGAAAAGCCTGGTCACCATGTCTACATCTGACTATTATAAGATTTTTTTCCTTTTTTTTTTTTTCAAGATAGGGTTTCTCTGTGTAACTTTCCTGGCTGATCTGGAACTTGTTTTGTAGACCAGACCGGCCTTGAACTCATTAAGATCCACCTGCCTCTGCCTCCCAAGTGCTCAGATTAAAGGTGTGTGCCTTCACCGCCCGGCATAACAAGGCCTTTTTAAGGATGAGAAGGATCTCTTTTAGAGTGAGGGAAGGGAGCTGCTGCAAATGGACCAGCTGACGATTCCGGGAGCAGAGCAGAGTTGAGGACTTCGGAGAGTTGTGAGAAGGAGCAACACAACCAGTAAAAGGACGATGTGTCAGAGCTGAGGGCTGGTCATGAACTTCCAGGGTCCCCAGTGCAGCCTGCACACAGATCAAAGGCTGTGGTTTTATGCCAGAGTTACTCTGGTCCCGGTGTTATCTTCAAGAGTAAATAATGTCTAGCTGAGAATCGCAGTGGTTTCATTCCGCCCGCTGATAGTGTTCTACCTTCATCCTTTCTTCTGCCCTTCATTCTCTCTTCCCTTTGACACGTGGCTTTTCCTATTCTTGTCATTTTGGGTTATATCGGGAAGGGGGCATGTGAATCTTTTCTTCCACACCTCTTTCCTTAGGAAGTCCGGGATCCTGGGGCTGGAGAGATGGACCAGCTGTTAAGAGCTCTTACTGAAACCTTCCTTCTTTCCTTCCTTCCTTCCTTCCTTCATTCCTTCCTTCCTTCCTCTCTCTCTCTCTCTCTCTCTCTCTCTCTCTCTCTCTCTCTTCCTCCTCCTCCTCCTCCTCCTCTCTTTCTTTCTTTCTTTGAAATAAAAGGGGCCCGGAATAGTGTTCCTTTTATTTTCAGGGTTCTGATTTGAGGTCTAAAATTCCCCAAGTCTTCAAATGCGATGTTAGGGTGTTTATTCCGTCAAGAATGAATTTCAGGAGTTCTGTTCTGGCCAAGCGTTTTGCCTCTGTGGAAGTTATAACATTGTTTCTCACAGTCCTGGGTGGCTGGGGAGACCTCCCATTTCAGAACTCTCATCTGTCAATAGGTGCTTTATGAAACCCTGGATCCATCGCGTCACTATGAAGGACTTCAGACTGCGGTTTGCAAAAGCAGAATAAATTTTCTTGGGGTTGTACCGTTATGTACACACACACACACACACACACACACACACACACACACACACACACACACGCCCATTGGCAGACAGGGCCACACCTCACAGCTCTGGAGGAAGCCACAGACCTCAGCTGTACCAGCGCAGCTCGGGCTAGGGGAACTTTCCGTGGAACTCGGGACGAACAGCCTCACGGCGACGACCTGTCCGTCCGCGGGGCGGAGCGCGGGGCGAGCGCGGGCGGCGGGGAGTCGGCGTGCGGAGGACTCGGGCCGGTACTGGACGGCGTCGGGTCCCGGGATCAGCAGAAGTCGGTGCCCGTGCGCGCTCCCGCCGTCCCGGGGCAGCCGCATCCCGGGCGCCCCCGGCAGCATCGCCGCCTTCAGCCAGCCGCAGAACATGGCTGCGCGCCGCGCCACCGTCGCCTGCGCGCTGCTGCTGCTGCTGTCCTCCGCCCTGCTCCGCCGCGGCTGCCGGGCGCGCTTCGCTGCCGAGCCGGACTCGGATGAGGACGGAGAGGAACCGGTGGCGTTCCCCGAGTCGCCCCTGCAGAGCCCCACGGTGCTCGTGGCTATCCTCGCCCGCAATGCCGCGCACACGCTGCCTCACTTCCTAGGCTGCCTGGAGCGGCTGGACTACCCCAAGAGCAGGATGGCCATCTGGTGAGCGGGTTGGGGTCCCGGGCTACCGCGGAGGAAGAGCAACCTGGCGCGCATACATCCTCGCTATCCGCGTGGGTCCTGCGCTGCGCGGGTGGTGGGGCCGGGAGGGAGATGTGGGAACATACGGGCGAGAATCCGGTGGTCTTAACTTTCTTCACCCCGTCGCCGCCCACCCCCCGCCTCACCATAAGGAATCTGAGGAGACCACCTTAGGAAGACTTTCAACCCCCCTATTTAATTCTCGAAGTTTCTTCTCTACCCCCAATCCACGAAGGGAAAGGAGAGAGAGTGTCTGTCGCCCCCAGACACACACACACACACACACACACACACACACACACACCTTAACTTGGACTAGAAAAGGGGTCCGCAGAGGCTGGAGAACTGGAGAATGAGGTTCCAGGACTTGCAGGTGCCAGGCTCCTGCTCCCTGATTAGCTTGGCTCCTGGCTTTTCCCTGGGGTTTCTGAACCCAGGGATGGAGAGTATGTCGCTTTGTTTGGAGTCTTTCCAATCACACCACACTGTGGGCCGGTCTTCCTTGGGAGCTCCAGAAGGTTCCTGCCTGTTCAGCCTCCTGGGACACATTCCCGCTGCAGATGCAAACTGCTGTGAGGTACTTTGGGGTTTCTGCTGGGGTGCGATAGAGTCGCTTTGTGTGTG
>PVIU01031283.1:0-15035 GCA_004026605.1 Ondatra zibethicus
TTCTTTCTTTCTTTCTTTCTTTCTTTCTTTCTTTCTTTCTTTCTTTCTTTCTTTCTTTCTTTCTTATCACCTCAACAATGTCAGGTTAAGTTTTCCCCATTCTAGTGAGTTCAAAGTGATAATCCACTGCTACATTAGAACTGATTTTTATCTTTGTGTAAACTACAGTGACACTGACATTTTAAAAAATCTATTTACTGACCATTTGTTTGTCTTTTGAGAAGTATCTTCTTCATTTTGTTTGGTTATTTACTATTGATCCTGGGCTTGTAAAAATTCTTTCTGACTTCAGTGTGCAAGACGTTTGCTACACCTATGTCCAGTGGATGTTTCCTTTGAGCCATGACTTGCATGCTCATTTCCTTAGTGACTGCTTTTAGTGTCCTCTTTTGAAAAAGTTTGATTACAATGAAGTTAGATTTATCAACTTTTATGGCTAATGTTTTTGAAAATTTTGTGGCTATGCTGTGATCACAAAATTTCTGCATTTTATTTTTATTTTATGAATCAAAGTTATTTGTCATTTATTGGTAGGTCTTATCCTGCCTTACTTAACTTTTATATGTGTTATAGCACAGGGGAGAAAACTTTTTATCCCAACATAATATTTTTATTGATTCTTTGGGAAATTTCACACAATGCACCCCCATCACACAATGCACCCCAATCACACTCACTTCCCATTCCTTCCAGGCCCCTCCCATCCTGTGCCCCCCCATACACCAAGTACAATTTGTGCTGCCCATATACTCATTGCAGCGTGATCAAACTAGCAGGGGCCAGCCCCTTAAAGATCAGAGTCCTTTCCCATTCCCTACCAGAAGCCACACTTCAGCGTCTTTATCACAGGTTTAAGAACTCTCATAAATGGTTTTCTGTCTAGACTGTTTCTTCTTTTGGGGGGCAGGAGTGGGGGCAGGGAGATATTGTTGTAGAACCCTTCAATTTCTCATTCTCCATTATAACTACGCGGGCATCGTGTTTTCATGATGTTCATGGTAGAGTTTACACATCTTTGAGAGTTTCAAAGCAATACATGAAAAACGCACATATAATTTTAAAGTATGATATCTGAAGACTAAATGGAAGCTATAATGGATTGGTAGTTAGTCTTGATTAGGAAGCCTTGCATAGCTAATTAAGCTTTTTTTTTTTAAAAAAAATTGAGCATTAAGGTGCTAACATTTCTTTACTACCATTTACCAAGTATTCAGCAACTGTCTACAGATTGTGGGCTGAAAGCCCATTAACACGGATTATTTTTGTTCTTTTCCACTTACAAAAGTCTCCTTCGTCCCGTGAGTTTGCCCATGATTTATTACCTTAGTGCAATCACATGAACAATATCATTTCTTCTTGTTCTGTTAATAACACTTCTTTGTCATGATCTGGCAAATAGTTTCTCTTGCATATAGTCTTAAGTTCTGTCTTTTCTCTCTATGAAATTGTTTTCCTTTGCCAGATTCTGCAGTGCTGTAATAATAATCTTAACAGAATAAGCTTTTATCTCAGAAGACTAGACAGGCGTTTAAAAAATATAACGAGTCAAGTAGGTTTCTTGTGGGAACTTTCACCTCATTTTCTTCTCCTAACATAACAAAAGTTGACAAGACCTTCATTTTAACTAGGAATGAATTCCTGCATTAAAAGACTGATTTAATATTAGAAGATACCTATGTTTAAAATGTTTATAATACATATTTTATTATACCTATTTTCATAATCATTTCCTATAGCTTTGTTCTAATGTTTCTAGATGATGTTAGACTTGAGTGATATTATGCTCTGAGTCCACCCAGCTTCTGCTTTACACAGGCAAAGGTTTTACACCCAGTCTACCTCTGGGAAAGCGTGCATGCCTCAGACATGTGAAATCATCCATTTGAGTCAGTCTCCCTCATTTCACTCTCTGTCACAGGGTGAGCCTTACAGAGCCTCTTCTTGCCTTCCCCCTCCCTCCTTTCCTCCCTCCTTTCTCTCTTCCCCTCCTTTCTTCCCTCTCTCTTCTCTCTTCCTCCCCTCACCTCCTACCCTTGTCTCCCCCCTCTTCTCTCTTTTCTTCCCCACTTACTATCTTTCTTTTTTCTTTTCTGAGTGTATTGGTCTGTTGGAAGACACCAGATGTCCTTTGAAACAGAGTAACTCCAGGATCCTCACTGCATCTCCTGTGAGCCAATAACGGCTCTATTTAGCAGCCTGTTCTCCTAGCCCTGTCTGGGCTCCTGGTCTTTGAAAGACACCTTTCTTCCCATTGTTAGCTTCTCCTATGTAGTGCTTACCAGTGATTAGAATCTTTTTTTTACTCATAGTTTCTCACCCATGCTTGGGTTTCTTTCTCTTCTGGAACTGTTTCAATCTAAGAACAGTTCCCCTGTGATCAGAGCCTTGCATCCTTCTATGGAGCCTGTCTTGTTTACTAGGTTCAGTCATCTGCCTTTTCCTAGCTCTGAGAACTGCTCAAAAAACACTAACTGACAGCATTGCACGTTGTACTGGATTGGATATGAAATATTCCCCTAAAGGTTCTGGTGTCAATGGCTTGTTCTTTGATGTAGGCAGGACTCAGAAATAGAATTTTGGGTAAAATGACCCGACTGTGATGTCTCTGTTTTTATCAATGAGTTTATTTTTTTCAATTTGTAAATTCATAATTTGATGGTATAGTTGGGTAATGATGGACAAGTTTAGAGGTAGGATCTGACTGGGAGAAGCAGGTCACTGGAGTTTCTCTTTGGTGCCATATATTTTACTGCGACTGTCTTTGTCTTGTTCTTTACTCTACAGCCACTATGGACTGAATAACATCTCTGTACCATACTTTTCTGTCAGGAGGTTCTGCCTCACCTCACGCTGAGAAACATGACGCCAGCTAACCAGGAACTGGTATTTCTGAAACCAGGAGCCAAAGTTCATAATTATTTGGAAGTCGCTTACTTGCACTTCCTGCTTACTCAATTAATATTATTTCCTTCTCAGGTCCCTGAGGGAGTTGAAGACTAGATAGCTATTGCTATGGTTATAGTTTTCTTTGTTTACAAGACTCAGAAAAGAAATTGACTAAAAGAGTGTAAAGTGTAAAGGTTGAGAGATATCAGAAGATAGTTTTGGTTAGTAATGCAAATTATGATAGAAAAAGTAAATTAGGTACAAGACTTTGGCTTCAGCAAGATAGGATAGATAATGGAGTATTTTCTCTGAATTTGTCAAATGCAAATGAATTAGACATTATTGATGTACTTATTGCCTGTATATATTATATATAGTTATTGTACTGATTGTATATAGTTTTTCTTATATTAGTTATAACCTTTTTTATTTTAGACAAAAGGGAAAAATAGTGATAGTTTTAATAAATAAAAAGTGTGTTTTAATAAATAAAACATGGTTGAAGTTGATTTTCTACCTTCAGACTTTGGCTGCAGCAAAGAAGTTAAGCAGCATGCCAGTCACCCTCAAAGAAAGATTCCTAATCTTTGCAGTTTGGATTCATTTCTTCCGTGTCTTTGGCGTTCACAAATTCCTGGAACTCTTTTCTACTTTCCACTAACGCTCAACCCAACCATCAGCAAGTTGTTAACTGTGGCAGTCTCAGGTAAATACTGTGAAGTATTTACCGTCTACTTCATCCTCAAAAGTTACCCAGTGAGTCACCCATCATCTGCCTCCTTTTTCTTATCTCGAAGCAAATGTAGCATAGTTTTTCTTCTTTTGCCTTCTCTTTGAAGCAGGGGCTCATTTTTACCTTTCAACTGCCATACGCTTAATTTGAATATATTGTTTCTTATTCCTGTTTCACAGCTTTTGTTTTCTTTATGCCCCTGCATTTAGATTTAGTCCTATCTTAAAGTCCTTTTCGTAAAGCAAGGGAATTGCTTCAAGGTCCTAGGAAATTTCATACCCCAAGCCTGGTTTTCTTCTCATTTTTCTTGGTTGGGATTTAGGACTTTACCATTGCGAATCGCTTCTCTGTCAAATGCTCTCCATCTTTTGTTTTTACGACACCCCAGAGACCCAGACTTCACTTATGCTCCTCTTGGTAAAGTGTAACAACTACTAAGCGTTGCCTCCGTTTCTAACAGCTGACGCATCCATGTGCAAAGGAGCCTTCGTCCTTATCACAGCTGCCTTTAAAACTATCAAACCATTCTATTTTAAATAGGTTGAAGCTAATTTTATTTTATATACTAAAATTTTCAATAGGATATAATAACGAACAATTACTATGCATGTGTATTAGGAAGCCAATGCATAAAATGTGTATTTAGAAGACCAGCTTAATAACTTTGTGCATTTTCCTGGTTTCTAAAGGAGAAAATGAGGTCACTGTATTAGGTACACACACAAGGTACTGAGATATTCTCAGGTTAGAGACAGAATTTGGAAGTAGAAGGGGCCCTACAGTTTCTGCCAAATCAGACTTGTTGAGATGGATCACATCTAAGGTAAAAAAATGGGAGCCAAGGTGATCGTAGTTTAATTTGACATTCAGAAAGAGTTTATGAGGATCAGTGAAGTGACCCAGTGGGTGGACACTTGCTGCTCAGGCCTAATCGCTGAACTTGATCCCTTTCATCTCACAGTGGAAGAAGAGAACTGAGTCCTGAAGATGATCTTCTGTGGTATTATTGCTTGCATGTGTGAGTGTGCTTATGTGCATGTATGCCCCCATGCACAAATAAAAATTAAATTAAAAATGACAATTTAATGATGCATTTTTTTTGTAATTGGGAAACAATGATGGAACAAAGTAGAGGTTTGATCTATGTATATATAATGGAAAGATTAAACTGTCTGGCATGTACACCATCTCACCAACATGTCTTATTAAATAATGAGTACATAAAATATCCATTCTTTCAGCAATGTATTATTACATACTGTGTTCACTATGCAATGAGACAGAAAACAGACCATTTTTTTCCTAGTCTAACCAAGATTATACCCGTTGAAGGACTAGAAAAAGATATTCCATGCAAGTGGAAAGCAGAAGAGAGAAAGGGTAGTGACACACTTACAAAACAGAATTTAAGTAGAAAAGTGTTTGAAGAATATGTAACAATAGAGACATTAATTCATCAATAAAATAATAGCAGTTAAAAGACAACTGAATTATATAGAGCAAATATTAATGGGCACGAAAGGAGGACTAGTTTATCACACGGTAATAGTAGGAGACTTTGATATTTAGCTTCCAACACTGCACAGACCAGCAATGTAGGAAACACTGGGCTTAAAATATATTTTGGTGACTATTCAAAGAATTCATTATCTGAGTCTAACATGCTATGCTTTGAGCAGTTGAAGATCGAAAATATAAAAGTATACAAGATCAAAACTAGTGTGTTCAGGGCAGGGAAATGGCTCATCTCAGCAGTAAAGAACTTGACTTCCACATGTGAGGGGCTAAGTTCCCCAGCATTCATGGAAACGCCTGCTGGGTTTGTCTACCTGCTTGTGATGTCGGTTCTCAATAGGCAGAGCCAGGGGACCCCTGCAAAGAGTTCACTAGGTCGACCAGTGGAAACAGTGAGTTCCTGGTTCAACTGAAGGACAAGGGATAAAGTGCAGAGTGATCAAAGAGGATTTCCCTATGTCAGCTCTGGGCCTCCACAAGCTTGGGTCCATACAGCATTCAGATCTCCCACCGACATACCTGCATCCACATTCACACACAGACACACACACCAAACAAAGAAACAACAACAACAAAAATAAACCAGAACCTAGCATGTTGTTTTCCAGAGACAACTTTTAAGTGGCGTACAAACAGCCCAATGAGCAAAAGAAGGATTTCCTCTATTTCCTCTCGATATTGTCCTATTGACACAGGGTCTTGCTGTGTAACCTAGGGTTGCTTTACACTTGAGATCCTTCAGCCTCACAAATGCTGCGACCACGGGTACACATCACTGTATCTAGCTTGTGCTTTATTTCGTAACCATCTTTAACAGTTCAAGGGAAACTTTACAAGCCTCCTCAGAGGTAATGTGGCCAAGGTTCCTCAGCTAGACAGTACAATAGGCTCCGCGCCTGAGCTGTCACCTTGCAATCAGCTTGCGATCCCTTTTCCTCATGCTATATAAGGCTTTCTGAAGGCTTTCTGTTCAAGAGCAGGGAAGCTGAGCTCAGCCCCGCTTGTCTGGGACTTGGTTATGCAACAAGAATGAGTCACTTACTATCTCCCAGATTCAGTTTAGTCTTCTGTAAGAGAGAGAGGAGACAGGCAGGATAAGAAGGAGAAAACCAGACCTGAACTTTTGGCTTTCTGTAGGCAAATGACATAGTTTCTTCAACAAACACATGTCATAAGTATAAAGGAATGGAGACAGGACACTGTTGTACGTTAGTAGACACGGCTGAACATCCTAGAGGCAGATTCTGGGGCTGTTGCTTAAACAATGATAAAAACCTTGAGATTTGGACCTGAACTTGGTATTGGATGACAGCAAGCAATTGATGTTGATGCTGCAGCATGAACTGTTATAGGGAGAGTTCACGAGCTAATGGTATATACTGAAGGGTAAGATGGGCAAGTAATGTTATATTTGTTTTAAAACACTGCTATAGTCAGGGGAAGTGGCATGTCTATATTCCTAATACCTAGGAAGCAGAGGCAAGGGTACTGTTATTGTTGAGCCTGGCCCAGGATGCATAGTTAGTTCTAGGCCACTGTGGGCTACATAGTGAGTTTTTGTCTAAATTAGTTAAAAAGTTCAAAACTTTTGCAAAACTACAAAACATTCTCATATGGAACAGTGAGAAGTGAGTGGACCAATAGTGATCTTTAAGTTGACTGGCAGACTCATGGGAGCTCGTTAAATGAACTTTTCTCCTTTATTGTATATAAAAATAATTTCCCTCAATTAAAAGAAAGAGAGCAGAGAAGAGGGTTGATCTTCTTAGAGGTGCCTATCTATCCCCAAACTTAAAAATTATATGCATTCACCATACACAGATTTGTGTATGTTGATCGTATCCCTTTAAAGTGGTTTTTTTTGAAAAAAAAAAAGAAAAATGACAGAAAGCATCAGATGAGGCAAGTGTCCTCAAGGTCACGCTCCTGTGCAGCTTAAAAACCACACAGTATACCATGCACAGGGTATATTCTACTTTTTAATTAAAAACGTCAGATATTAATGAGCAATTGAATCTTTAAAAGCTTACCTCGGGCAGTCCATGAACCCTGCTCTCTCTACCACACTTAGGTTCACGTCTGAGTGTCTTGGCTGTGCTAACTGGTAAGGACTCTTCTGTGAAGGAGCCAAGCACCCACGAAGCTGAGCATCTCTGTAGTTTTCACCACACTGATTTTGCCAGGGAAATAATACTCATTTCTGAAATGTATTAAAATGTATTTTGTCCTGTATATAATACAAGTTTTCATTCTTTCACTCATTTGAACTTGAAATAAAGAAAAACGATCGCAGAAACCATGGTGAGAAAATTTGCAATTTAGATCATATAAAGTGCCTCTTATGCCCTATGACTAAGAACAAATTGCATTTACTTATGATGTTTTGATTGAGAATTTCATGTCTCCATATGAGTTTTGAATAAATCCGTTCCCATTATATCTCCTCCAGTTCTTCCTCTATCCCTCAACCATTTTTCCCTTTAACTTCATGTGCTGTGTTTTCAACCCCCTGAGTCCGCGTTGTTTTGCCTGCATGTATATAGGTTTTGGCCCTTCAACTGGAGAGTGGGCAGCCTCTCCAAGACAATACCTGAATAAAACTGACTCTCCCTCCCCCAGCAGCCACCCATTACTAATGGCTCCTCAGCTGCACTAATGGGACTTCATGAACCCTTCCCCCGTCTATGCCGGAAATTTGGGTTGGCTTGATCTTGTACAGATCTTGTACAGGTTGTGTGTTCACGTGTGCAACAGCCCTGTTATGTCCACAAATACTGTTTCAATGCAGATGTTTACCAGTCCTGGATCTTACGGTCTTTCTGCTCCCTCTTCAGTGATTAATCCTGGACCCTGGAAAGGAGGGTGTATGCATGTTATATTTAAACCAGGCTATTATTTGCTGTATATTGATTGGTTGTGGGTCTCCATAATAATTGGCACATACTATAAACTGGAGTTTCTATGAGTAAGATTGAGAGGTGCAGTGATATATATAAGAACTTAAGTTTGAATTTATGCCTATTTAACAGAATAACAGTATTGGGTTCTATCCCAGGGCCTATAACCTAGCAAACCAGTTGATACTACCAGACATGAATTCCACTGTATGTATCAAGTTTTAAATCAAATTAGAAAGTAGCTGGTAACTCCTACAACAGTCATGTCAATATTGAGCTAGTGGGCATATTTGCCAGGTCAGTCATTGTTAGAGCTTGCAGGGTTCATGACTGGGTAGGATTGTTGGTGATTTTTCTCCCATGACAGCATGGGAGAACCATCCAACCCTACAAAAAGCTAGGCAATATGCATGAAGCTTCAAAATCAGTACCAACGAGAGGTAACCCAGACCCAGAAAAACATGAGTCACATGTCCTCTTTCCTATGTGAGTACTATTTTTGAATTTTTCGTTCAAGGTATTTAAATTGGAGTACCCACAGAAACCAGAAAACAGTGAGCCTCGGGGCACTTCAAGGGAGCTGTATAATTGTGGATGGTGAGAAGGGAGAATGGGATTGATGGGACAGGAAGGGTTAAATTGGCTGGGGAACAAGAGGCAGGATAGGAGTGTGGAAGGGTAAATGCAGTCTTTGAAAAAGCCATATGGAAACCCAGTACTCTTGAGGGCTTTCTGATGTATTTATACACACACAAAATGACTTTAAATGGTGCTACGCTGTAACCAGGATCACGCCAGCCCCAGACACCATAGGTTATGAGTGCCTGCTACAGGTTATCTTTTCTGAAGTTGTGGGTTACTGGGGTCCACTGACTCCCCGAAACATTGTGGGCTCTTGCCATTGTTCTCAATAACCCTCTGGACCTTGATAAAACCCCATTGCTGAAGAAACTGCATGCTGGAGTCATGGAGCAAATTATCATGCATTTGATTCTAGTCATAATAGAAACAGTTACAAAAATTGAAATAAATCATCCGACCTTAAAGAGACAATATTCACATGCACATCCCATATACATTTTTATCTTTTCCACGACTCCCAAACTATAGGAAACAATAAAACAAACTTGCTTATCTTTCTAACTTGCAAATGTTATGAATTTTAAATATTTTGACTTAAAGTAGCAAACAAGCTTTTTTGTTGTTGTTGCCATGGTGACAGTGATAATGTGAAGGAAGATGGTCACAGCACTTGAAAGCTGCTTTTATTACTTATAGTGTTTTGTCAAGATTTATGGCTACCCTGTCCTGTAATAAAGCTCACAATGACTTAATGTGAGCTTGAGACAATGATGCTCAGCCTGTTTATCTCTGGACCACTCTGATGGCTCCAAGATCTCCTCTCTTAGCTCTATATTAACCATGACTGCCAAGTTAACTAGTCAAAACATTTCACAATTGAACGCCAGGGCTCAAGAACATGAGCCGAAGCAAATAGAGATGCCATAGTAACACAGAGCGTCTCGGGAAAGGGTGCACTATTAAAGGGAAGGAGAACATTCCCAAATAAAGCCACACATAAACAGACTGGCGTGGCATGCTCATAACAGCCAGTAATGTGCAATGAACTTGTAATTTCTTATTCTCTACATCCCTGTCACAATCATAGTAATTTAAAGCTCTATTAATACTGAACAATATTAAAATATAGAACAATAGGTTTTTAAATTAATGGGTGTAAAGTATAAGATTATTTTATGAGACTACACTAAGGAGGCCCCAAAGATAATTATTATATAGTTGTGATTTAGGGTGATTAACTATGTTATAAGTTTTATGAGAAACAATAGGCAAATCACAGCTAATAGATCAGTATAGTTTCAATTTGGCTGTAACAAAAATGTCATCCCCCCTCCAAAAACTATGGGAAAAACATGTTCCTCATATTAGTTTTTTTTTAAATCAGATTTTTTGCTTGTGTGAGTCAACCTCCTATCTGAAAATTAGTTACATGAATTTTAATCATTTCATGTCTGTGACAAACTCCTTAACTCTTTAAAGCGTTGGAATTATCTCTGCAGAAATTTTAAAATGTCAAAATATCATACAACACATAAGGAATTATTAAACTTCCAAAACTGCCCTGGGAAAGTGACTTCATGGAAGTCTGCTCCAATACTATAATTACAACGTCTTGCAATTCATGTCCATCTTTCAACAGAATGCCACTAAACGGAACTGTTTATCGCCACATAAATGTTTCTTAGCACATAGGAAACACATTCCTGCCACTTTCAACATCTGGCAGGGAGACTGGTGGGGCATAAACAGCAGAGACCAGGACCACTGTTTTCCATGCCTACTGAACGTAAAGCTGAGCTATGCTCCTCTGTGGTTAGTTCTGTGTATCTTTTCAGAGTTTGACTTCAATCACATGGAGGTATCGATAATGGAAAACGGGGCCCAGATTTCTAATGCATGTGCTGAAACATATGTCTCTTCCTCATAGTTTCTGTGCAAAGGATTCTAGGATGACTCGGGATGTTTTCAAAGAGAAACAAACATGCTTAAGCATGGTTAATTCTGTTACTGAGAGTCCAGACCCTGATTGAAATGAAGAAAACAGAAGAGAGAATGAGCAAAGACTTGTAGCCAAGAATAGCCCACAACTCTTTCACTGCCCTTCCGGTTATAATTGATCAGTTTTGCATTTGAGGAGCTGATTGAATTTTGGTAATATTAACAATATATTTATATCAAGTTTGCAAGTATAAACTTCTGATCATGCCAGCAGAAAGAGCTGAAGAACAAAATCATCCTTAATTTCATGCACACATGAGGAAGCAGCTAACATGTGAATAATCCATTAGTTTAAAGGTTAGTCTATAAAGGGGAATCATGCATATTCATCGTGACTCATATGGAGGGTGACTTTTCCTGCTCTTGTCTTTGCTGTTATCTCAGATTGTACTCCCATCCCCTGCGTAATTACTGGGTGTTCTACTTCACTCTCAGTATGTGATGGTATGCAAGATGAAGACGACAAGGTCAAGTCATTACCGTAGACTGAAGCTGTAGTGATGATTTTATTCAAAGTTAGGAAGAGCTTTCAGTGTGTTAACATTACCTAATGATGGACGGTGCCTTGTAAGAGCTGATGGAAACATGGAGGTCTTAAATTAGATACTGAGAAAGCTAAGATTTAAGAGTGTTTAAAGAGAGCCCCCTGGATACAAATTGTTTAATTATATGAAAGTATCAATATCTGTCTGTTTAAAACAGTCAATCTTATATAATTCAATCTAATATAGTAATTATCAACATTCTGAATTGTGTGTGTGTTTGCATATGTGTGTCTGTTTTAAAGGCCACATTCTTTTTTTCTATATTCTTTTATTTTTCATTCAAAAATTTACACTTCCACCCCTTCTCCCAGTCCCCTCCCTCTCCCCCACTACCCCTCCTCCCTCCCCCTGCTTCCTTAAGAGGGGGCAGGGTACCCTGCCCTGTGGGAAGCCCAAGGCCCTCCCCCTCCATTCCAGAAAGGCCACATTCTTTATGAAGTAAGTAGCACATGATTCTTTTAATTTAAAATTAGGCCTTTATGAGAAAGAACAAAAATTAAAATATTCATTTGTTATTGCATAGTATAATACTAAAGCACACACATTGGAGGGATGGAAATGAAAGCCAAGAGGAAGTTGGGCGCATTTTGGTGTCAGCCTGTCCTGAAATATTAGAGCTATGTATAATGACTTTTCATAAAGGGTGATATTCCTGAAAGAAATTTCAGAGTTATGTATGAGCATTTCTGAGAAGGGCTAAGATTCCTAAAAAAGAACTCAGAGTAAATTTTTTGCTTACAAAAACAACTACAGAGTGTTCTAATATAGTTTGGCAGTACTGGAAAAGTCATGTTCGGTTAAACCATGACTGATAACATTTAAGTCAGGGAAAGTCTTGTGTTATTGATTTGTAGGATTTGCATCCTAACAATGCTTTTTCAAACAGATAGGCACCTAGCCTGAGTTCTTGACACACGGGAAATGCCATCAAGGCAATGCTAACCTCCAGGCATAATAATAACTAGAAATTCTTGAGAATCAAAGCAAAGAAAGATTCACAAACCCAAAAATAAAGTATTTGAATCATATCATTTATTGGACTAATCAAAAATATAAAGTAAGAACTAAAAGGGAAAAGATACAGAGATGTTACCATTTCTGGAATAGGGTGTAAGAGGGGTTGAAGGGCCACACCACGTGAAGCCTTTACATCCTTTATCTAACGTGCTTATATACGCTGTCTGCCTTTCTTAGCCACATCACTCCTCACAACTGAAAGTAGGTTACGAGCCCTAGAGCAGTGGTAAAGAAGGAGGCTTCCAGGGCCAGGCAGTGGTGGCAAACTCCTTTAATCCCAGCACTTGGATGGCAGAGGCAGAGGATCTCATGAGTTCGAGGCCAGCCTGGTCTACAAAGTAAGTTCCAGGACAGCCATGACTGTTACACAGAGAAATCCTGTCTCAAAAACTGCCTTCCACAAAAAAAGGGGTGGGGGGGAAGAAAGAAAAGAAAAAAGAAGGAGGCTCCAGGAAGGAAGCTAATTGGAGACAACAAGTTCTTGCTCTCTTGATGACGTTTAGAGGCAGCACTTGGCTAAGGGCTTTCACATTTGATGAAAGCATTGTCTTTCTCTGCATATGTAATCAGATCCTAAATTGGACCATAGCACATTATATGCTTCATGGGTGACTGGATGACACACTTTTCAGTCTGAAGATTCCATACTTATCATGACCACAGCTTTCTAAGTTCCTGATTTT
This sequence comes from Ondatra zibethicus, assembly GCA_004026605.1. Taxonomy (NCBI): domain Eukaryota; kingdom Metazoa; phylum Chordata; class Mammalia; order Rodentia; family Cricetidae; genus Ondatra; species Ondatra zibethicus. The sequence goes on from PVIU01031283.1 coordinate 12,857, forward strand.
CATATATTCTACAAGAAAACTTTGACAGTTATCTTCATGTAGTGATAATAAATGACCTGAAAACCACTGAAATACAAGGCTATTTACTTTAGCACTCAATGTATGGAATTGATTAGGAATTCCATAACCATTTTGTTTATTTTAAAATACAAAATGCTACGTTGTTGGAAGTTGAAAAGGAAAGGATGCGTTCACTGTTTCAAAACATTTAACACAGACAGATACACCTAACGAAAGTACTCTTGGTAGAAATTTACTGAAAATTATATTTCAAGCCTAAAGTGAATGAAAGCAAAGTAAAAATGTCTTCACTGATGAAAAGCTGTAGTTTGAGTGAACTTTCATCCAAAGTCATATTATCTCATTCATGCATCAGACTACATTTCTGATTCATCTTTGTAATGAACGGGACTTACAGGCCAGAGAGAGTGCTAACAATCAGGGCACGGTACTGCATAATGTCTAGTGTTCATGATTAGAGCATTTAGCTCTGTAAAGAGGACAGGAGAAACACACCAGTCACAATTCAGCTGCACTTCTTGAAGGGGTCTGCTCTGGAGACACCTAGGATAGGCATCTACGGGAATGTGACTTTGTACACATTAGATTTTCAATGGCCTTTGTGCCAAAAATGGTTAGAACTACTTCCTGGGGTAGAAGGGAGGGCCCCAGTGATTCCAAGGAGACTGCCTTGAAGTTGGAAAGGTAATGCCAAAGCAGGACAGGGATGGAGAGGCGTGCGGCAAAATTGATTAGTACCACAAAAATTGCCCAGTAGGGTTGCTACAATAGCAATCTAAAAGTTCTGTTATGTAAGAAGAACACAAGATTCCTTAAGCTAATTAGAGAGCTATTGAAGATGAGGTGGCGCCATCTAACGAGTTCATCAAAATTGCACTCTACTCCACCACTGGCACACACAAGATTCTGACTAATACCATACACACCTGTGAAATTACTCTTAGCTTACACTTCAATTCTGCAAAGTATGTGCTATTTTTTCATTAAGTTTATTACATTAGAGAAAGTTTTGCAAAACTTAGACTCTGTTACAGTTTTAAGACTGACGAAAGTCATACATATGACACTTGTACATTTTATTAAGAACACTGAAGTTAGCATCCCTGTTGCTTTCTATTAAGACAAAGAGATGATTATTCACTGGCACAAAACGATGGCTCTCATTGGGTATATCAGTTGATTCCAAAGTCATGTTCATATGTTTACTGCTAATGCTCTTTCTCTCCTCCCACCTACAGAACTCATGAGTTGTCCCATGTCATCTGAGTTTTTCAGAACTCCAAGCTTCTATGCTTCTAAAATCCTGTATCCAGTGTAGCTTTCATAGTTGGACTGTCCCATTATATACATATACACACATGCATACACACATACATGCATACACACTCACGCATATTTAGAGAGAGGTGTGCACACGGAGCATTCACATACGTCATTCCTTCTGTTGAGGACTCTATTTTCTCAGCTATTTTCTCAACTTTTTCATGTACCTCGGGTCTAAGTTCAAATTTTCTCTGCTGTACTACTGACAACTGTCACAGTAATCCCTCTCCTCTATGATTGTCCCACATCCCTGATGCTCTCTGGTGTGTCGCTCAGTCACTAGGTTACCTTTCTACTCTGTCCCTGTAGAACACTGTACCTTTGAACTACAGATCTTTATTTTGTTTGGTTTTCTCTGGTTTGCGTTGAGGTAAAATATGTTGCAGGTTATTAAAGTGTTGACCAGCACATTCTCTGTGGACACATTTGAAAATAAAAGGACGATGAGCAGAAATGGAAGATTTATTAAAGGAAAATATATCAGATATCCTGTGCCAGTTTTCTGGGACTTTCTCAGTTGTAGTCCTCACAATCCCCTCGGGGTCCCTTCTGTTCAGTGTGCTGAGGGACAGTTTGCCACCTTCTTGTTTTTGTTTATTTAAGCAATCAAAGCTACTGTGTGGATCTAGCTGGCAGTAGATAATCGTGCTGATAGAGCCTTGGGGCAGATTCACAGATGCCACAGAGAACTTGGCACTGTCCTGAAAGAATAATGACATCTACCTTGTCTTAGGAAACTCCCGCAGAAGACAGCATTCAGCTCACAGACATCTTAAGGCCTGTGAGGAGTCTCTCTTTCTTTCCTTCTCCCTCCCTCCCTCCCTCCCTCCCTCCC
>PVIU01031284.1:0-15035 GCA_004026605.1 Ondatra zibethicus
AAAGTATATTTTCTACAGAAGCCAGTTTGAAGACCTCATTGTCTTATAAATTTAATTTTATGATACTCAGTAAAAGACAAAACAATGATGCAAAAATATCAGTAGTGTCTTTCAGTTATTAAAGGGGAGGGTGAAGTATGTCTTTCAGATAACTTCAAGGCTGCAGAACAACTCATTATGTTCCACAAGGGAAGATACATACCATAATATGTTTGTTCAGAGGCATTTACTATATGAAACCACAACAATGCCCTGAGGAAATCATGTTCCCTGAGTGGTTAGTCATCCAGACAAGTTTGTGTCACACAATCCAACAAATGTGCTGCCATAGTGGGAGATGTCTGATGAGAGCAGCTGCACACATTAATGGATAGAAGGGACACATAGAACTTCATTAATTCTCAATCAAACTTGTCTGCTTTCAAAAGAAATTGAACTGCCCTCTATCTTGACAAACATCCATGAAGCATATGTTCAAAAAATCAACTTAAATTTGCTACTAATTTGAGCTCATGACAACTGAATTTAAGTTTACAGGGTAATGAACACTTCATGCCCCACACATCTCTTGTCTTCAGTTCTATTTCCCATAAATGACTTGTACTTACTGGCCAAGAACTTTGAAAGTTGCTTTGTTTTGTTTTATTTTGTTTTGTTTTGTTTTCAGCTGTCTTTGAGGGCTTATGTAAATCAGGATAAAAATTATTTTACTTATAAAAGATTATTCAGTCAATATAAAAATATGTAAAGTCTTAGCATTGACCTCTGACGTAGTTTGGATGCCATTGTCCCCAATAATATAATAGGTAATGGCACTATTAAGAGATGTGACTTTGTTGGCATGGGCATGGCCTTGTTGGAGGAAGTGTATGACTGCTGGGACAGGCTTTGAGGTTTTCTAATCTCAGAATACAACCAAGTATATCAGTCAACTTCCTATTGTCTGCAAAATATAGGATTCCCAGCTATTTCTTCTGCACCTTTCTATTTCATCTGCCTGCGAGCTGCCGTGATCCCTCCCATGACAATAATGAACTGAACCTCTGAAATTGTAAACAGACCCAACTTAATGTTTCATTTACAAGAGTTGCTCTGGTCATATTGTCTCATCACAGCAATAAAAAGTAGAACTAAGAAAAGTTTTGGAGGTTCTGGAGTAAATTTCTTGCTATAGTTAATGACATTGCTCTAATTGCAGTCAGAGAAAATCAAAAGAACAAATTGTCATCTAATCTCTTCATCCATACTTAACTGTCTACTGTACTGGGCTATTGCTCAAGTTGAAATATATTACTTCTTGTGTCAGGAAAGTCATTATCAGAAATGTGATTGTGCAGTTGAAGTGGAGTGAAGTCATTTCAGCTGGAAGAGTACATCTTGTAATTGCTCAGCTAAATGTGCCCATAAACTTTAGGTCTAGTTGCATCTCACAAAAGCTTCCCAATAGTTAAATGGGCCATTAGAGGGAGTTGGGAGCTCAGTCCAAAACTTCTTATTTTTAGATTGGTTTACATTATGATCTATATTACTATAAGTATGAAATCATCTCTATTGATAATAAGAAGTTCGGCATTCTTCTCAATCTGCGCTGTTGATTTTAAAGGTAAAATCTATCTCTAACCCACTAACACTGAACCTCTAGGGGATTCCACAGATGGAACCACTTTTATACTTAATGAGGAACCTTGAAATCTGTTTCAGTTTTGTTGGTATCAGTGTGTATGTATGGCACTGTCTTCATTGGAATGGTGATTCTCTACCCTGTAGTCACAGACAGTATAACTGCAGACTGGGTCAGCACAATGTTATCCCTGGAAGGTGAAATCAAACAAGGAACATTAATTAGAATATGACTGGTATATAAAAAGTATCTCTAATCACTTTGAAAAGTGAAAAAAATATTGTTAATTTCTCAATTTTACACATAAACAGTGACAATTCTGTATGATACAAAGCTACAAAGTAAAAAAAAAAAAGTTGAACATTTATGTAATATCACATTTCCAGTAGTCCTGAAATCCAGAAGTCTAATGAGCTGTGCAATGTCAGTATCTAGCTTCTTTCTCCTTATATATGTATATCATACAATAGCACAACAACAGGTTGTCTTATACTGCTCTAAAAATGAATCAGATATGTGAGTCGAAAGTGGTGCTTATATAAATGATGGGATTTTCACATTGTTTCAAAAACCGAGACTGACAGGACAACAGGCTCCATGGACTCTAGTTTGAATGTAATATGTCTCCCTGGGTCAGATACGTGATGAAGTAGAGAAATTTGATAGCAATTTCTGGATGCTTTTACAGATACAAGGTTAACAGTGAGTACAATCAAATGCAGTTTTTTTACACAGCTGAATTAATGTATAAAGATAAAAACCCTTATATTCTTGTTTTTCATCTAGAGTTATATGGATTCCCTTTCTCTTGCCTCAGTATTGGATAAAGAGTCTTATTGTATGAACATAAAGATTCAATTTCCATAATACTATTGTGATATTATGCTAATCAGAAATTCCAATGATTTGCTTGTATGAAATTGCATTCTCCAGAGCATTTAATAGAAACTTTGTAACAATTTTTATGTATCGCAACTGGGAAAGAATTTTAGAGGACATATGTTAAAACACTTCTTTATCTCCTTAAGATGAAAATGAAGATTTGCATTTGTATATCTAGCACTGAGATTGAAACAGAGGAAGGATAAACATTTTTGAATTGCTAATACAATAAACCATGTGTATCAAAGAATATGTGGATATTAAAATAATGCATTTCATCTCTCATATACAGTATTAGTGGTTTTGTTATGATATCTAAGAGACAACCACTCTGAATCAGTCTGAATCAGAAAAGGACACTTCATAATGTTGATGTTTCCAAAGCCCTGACCCTGCTTTGTGGGTCATAAGCTAAGATAGAACATATTGCTTAAATTCAGAAAATATCTAAAGTTTGTGAATTTTTAAAACATAGACAGAGCACAGAACATTAAGATTGTAGAATCGTGATGCGTCATCATCTCAACCTACAAATAATGATCTCTTCAATGACCAAATCATGTCACCCAAACAATGAGCTCATGTTGGACATATGTGTAACACTTTATGCATCTAATTCCCTGAACTGGGTATCCAAACTTGCCAAGCTCTATAGGTTGATGGGATATGACAGTTATCAGTAGAAATTGGACAGGATAGTATTAACATCAGCCTTAGCAGATGATGTTGTTTTAAGGTCTGTCTTCTGGTAATAATGAAGGTTCTTTTCCTTGACTTTTATCTTAAAATATTCAAACAATAATCAATATCTCAATTATTTATCTGAGGCTTCTTGTTAAAGATTTATGTCAAGATTTCAGACATGTAAACAAGAAATGTGTCCTATCACACAGGAATACATAAAGAAGATACTGTTTAAATATAGGAAACCTTATTTTTCATAACTAATTTTAAAGTGAACTTGGACATTTGAAAATGAAAGTTAACATAATACTAATTGAAACAGTATTGTGATTAAGCAGCTATAAATATTTTCTGGTCATGGATGAAAATAGACTCAGAGACCCAAATTGGAGCACTGGCCTGATCTTCCAAGGTCCAGTTGAAGAGCAGAAGAAGGGAGAATAGAGAATATGAGCAAGGAAGTCAGGACCATGAGGGGTTGGTCCACCCACTGAGACAGTATGCCTGATCTAATGTGAGCTCACCAAAGCCAGTTGGACTGGGACTGAATGAGCCTGGGATCAGAATGGACCCTCTGAATGTGGCTGACAATGGGAACAGGCTGAGAAGCCAACGATAATGGCACTGGGGTTTGTCTCTACTGCATGTACTGGCTTTTTGAGAGTCTAGTCTATTTAGATGCATACCGTCCTAAGCCTGGATGGAGGGGGCAGGACCTTGGACTTTTCACAGGGCAGGGTACCATGCCCTATCTTAGGACTGGAGGGGAAGGGGGCAGGGGAAGTGGGGGAGAAGGAGAAAAATGACAGGAGGGGAGGAAGTGGAAATTTTGAGTGATATTATTTATAAAGCAATAAAAAATAGAAAAGAAAAAATAAATATATTATCACACACATCATAATGTGTGTGATAATATAAGCCAAGTGTATATGGAGTGATAAAAGTATTGGATTTGCCCATGCTGCACTATATAATTAATAAGCCATGTGAGAAAACCTGGGGCAAGTTTATCAAGGGGATAAGCTATGAGGTTCGAAATACCTATGTGTCATTTATTGTGCTGTCACTGACTTTTATTTGCAGTTCCACATGTGAGCTTTCAGCTGTTTGCCCTGCCAGACTTTTGCTGACTGTGGAGAGAAGTTTCTGTCCTACCAATTCCCACAGTCATTCATTCCCAACAAAATACACAGAGGCTTAAATTAATTATAAACTGATTGGTCTATTAGCTCAGACTCATTATTATTAAATATCTCTTACAACTTGGATTAGCCCATAATTCTTGCTGTGTTAGCCACATGGCTGATATCTTTTATCAGTTAGGTATTCTCATCTTGCTTCCCTGCATCCGCCTGGTGACTGCATACTCAGCCTTTCCTCTTCAGAGTCAGAATTTTCCTAGTCTGATCTCTCTGCCTTTACTTCCTGACTGGCTACTGTGCATTCAACATTTTATTAAACCAATGCAAGTGACAAATCTTTACAGTGTTCAAAAGCATTATCTCACAGAATCTGACCATCATTCACTCTAACCATCTGAAAATATAATGTCAATTAGGTTTTTATTGTATAACTTTCTTTCATCATAGTGTTTCATCACAGCAAAATGAATAAATAAATAACTAGGACACTTGAATTCCACATGAAGTCAGCAATCTGAACATGAGATATAATCTGTACTTTCAGAAATGAATATAATAAGAAGATATGAGCGACCACAGAATCCTGGTTCCCATTATATAATTTCTTAGTAGCACTGCCTTATGCATTCAGAATCTCAATGGCCTCTTTTAGGTTCTAGTGAAAGCATCTCTTGTACATAGCGAACACAAAGGACTTAATGAATAAAGAAAAATGCTGACCTGGCAGTTATTGAGGCAGAGTATTGATGTTACTAGGTCAGACTTCTCTAAAACTTCTGAGGACTCCCCTGGTGACATTTAAGTTACAAAATACCTGTGTGAGCTTCCCATTGTAGGTTATATAGGGACATACTACAAAGTTTGTCATTGTACTTTGAATATTTATATATAAATAACTTTTTAGATTTATATGTATGTTGAAAAAAGCATATATAGCCAAATATATTACAAATAAATTCTATGTATATACATATAAGTATATTCACTGATTGCATTAGAAATATTCACTGATTGCATTAGAAAATGCAATCAGTCTAGATATGTATGAACTGATAGGTGCCTAATGAAAATGTGACACACATATACTATGCAATTTTATTCAGCTACAAAGAAAACTGAATCCATGAAACTTCAAGTAAATGTCTGGTGCCTGAAAATTCATATTGAGGGGGACAAAGACTAATGTCATGATTTCACTCTCATAAGTGAATTCTAGTTTTGAAATGTCAGATTTGAATGTTTTATCTGGAGTGTGCAAGACTGGAGTTAGAAAGGTCTGATAAGAAAGGAAGTGAGAAAAGGAGTGAATAGAATTTGTGTGATGTAAAGGTACATAAGTAGGAGAGGAGTGAGTAGAATTTGTGTGATGTAAAAGGTAGACAACAAAAATACTAGGGGACAAAAAGTTTAAGTAAGGATAAGGCAGGGAAGAGTGGGAGTGGAAAGAATGTTGAATAAACAAAAATAAGAGTGCAACATCAGAGACACTCATGTTTTCTAACTCCATTATTAAAATATGAAACAATAAAGCACTCAGAATGTTGGATAATGGTACTCTAGAAACCACAGGTTATAAAACAATGATAATAGTGCCATGTATAGGAACTCATTAGGCAGGAGGAACAAAAGTAGCAAAACAATAGAAGTTATTGCCAATTTTATTGCTTGGTCACCAGAGTAGGTCACAAATCCCTATTGCTCAAGACACACAGGACTTTAGTTTCTAAACATACCAAAATGATGACAGAATTCGGGTGAAAGTCTCCTCTTGGTTGGCTAACTTTTCAGTTCTATAAAATTGTCTACAAAGTCTTAGGGGAGAAAAGAATTACCAAATGTCTTGCTCAGCTGTGGACTTCATAGCCTACAATAATGGCAATTTGCTTTGCAGAATGCTAACTTGTGCAATATTCATGATCATAGGACTAACATAGAGCTTTCTGGTTAGACTGTGAAACATCCTCTTGCAGAGATCAAGTGTCTGATAATGCAAAGCTAATCAAATGTCCAGTGCTGGAAAAGTTATACACCCTATGAGTTAACATACAAATGTTTTCTAATATTATGTTTATACACATAAATTAGTGATGATGTCACCCTTCTTCAGAGAAACTCCTTTTTGTAGTGGGTGGTACTTAATGCAGAGACTCACAATTCTTAAAGTGCTAAATGGGTTTGGCAAGTAAAATGAGAAAAGATAGTTTTTAAAATAAATTTTAAAATGTGCTAAGAATAATTGTGAAGTATTCACTATTATCCTCATTGGATCATGCCAATCATCTGATTTAGTCTCAAGAAATATCTTTCAGTATGATGTAGGAAGAAAGTAAGAAACAGAGGACAGCAAGGAATGCCTGAAGCAATGGATTGTGAGCATGATCATTGTACACTTAACCTGCTGTGGTTATCTGAATACAATATGCACAATATTGGATCCACTGACACTTTATCATCCAGGAAGGAGGGACTAATGATTCATTCCTTCTCACAGACAGGATCTTAGCACTTGATGGTTTCTGGGAATATGTATGACATTCCCTTTAGCCATGAAACAATATATAAACTGCTATGTTTAATTAGATGAAAGCCAAATCATGTTCTGGAAAACAAAAATAAATTCACCAGTCAATTACAAAAAAAATTACAGTTGGAGAAGGATGATTGGGAATTGATTGGGAATAAGAATTTTCATGACTCCAGCTCCTGCTGCAGGGGCTTCTTTGTTCCACATGACCGTGCCCCCCCCAAGTTAGCACTTTTGTCTGCAGGGGGCCTTGGCTAACCAGAAGTCCCTGCTCCTGCACTGAGGAAATGCAGCCAGAGGGCACTCCTTTCCATCTTAGGGGTCCTTAGATCCACCAGCACAACTGGCTCCAGTGCCAAGGGGACCTAAGAGAAGTCAGACCAAGAAAATTCCCCAAGTACACAGTCGGTCACAGCAAAGATTGGATCAAGACAACAAGACTCTCCAGGATGCATTTGAAAGAAGAGATGGGCAGATGCCAATGCAAGAATTACTCCAACAACATGAAAAGCATCATGACAACACCAGAATCCAGTGATCATGCAACAAGAAGACTTCAACACCCTATTCCAAAAGAAGTAGAAGAAATCAACATTAAACATAACATTATGAAAATAATAGAGGCCCTTAAACAGGATGTGAAAAAATCCTTTAGGGAAGTGGAGAAGACAAACAAAAAGGTAGAAGAAATGAATAAATCTCTCAAAGATAACCAAGAAAAAGCAATCAAGCAGGTAATGGAAAAATTTCAAGACTCAAAAAATGAGATGGAGGTAATGAAGAAAACACAAACCGAGGGAAGGCTGGATATGGAAAATCTGGGAAAACCAACAGGAACTACAGACACAAGTATAGCCAATAGAATACAAGAGATAGAAGGAAGAATCTCAGACACTAAAGATACTATAGAGGAAATAAACTCATTGCTTAAGGGAAACAACAAATCCAACAAATTCTTAACACAAAACATCCAGGGAATCAGGAACACCAATAAAACACCAAACCTAAGAATAATAGGGGTAGAAGAAGGAGAAGGTTTACAGCTCAAAGGCCCAGAAAATAAATTCAACAAAATTATAGAAGCAAACTTTTCCAACCTAAATAACGATATTTCTATGAAGGTACAAGAAGCATACAGAACACCAAATAGACTGGATTAAAAAAAAAGCATCCCTTCGACTTATAATAATTAAAACACAAAACATACAGAATAAAAAAAGAATATTAAGAGCCGCAAAGGAAAAAGGATAAGTAACATATAAAGGGAAACCTATCAGAATTACACCTAACTTTTCACTGGAAACCATGAAAGCCAGAAGGTCTTGGATAGATGTGCTGCAGACACTAAGAGACCATTAAGGAAACAATATACCCTAACCTGTGGGACACTATGAAAGCAGTGCTAAGAGGAAAGTTCATAGCACTTAGTGACCACATAAAGAAAACGGAGAAAGCACACATTAGTGACTTAACAGCACACATGAAACCTCTAGAAAAAAAAAGAAGCAGACTCACCCAGGAGAAGTAGAAGAATGGAAATAATCAAACTGAGGGCTGAAATCAACAAAATGGAGACACAAAACAATCCAAAGAATCAATGAAACAAAGAGCTGGTTCCTTTAGAAAATCAACAAGATTGACAAACCCTTAAACAAACTAATCAAAAGGCAGAGAGAGAATACTCAAATTAAGAAGATCAGAAATGAAAAGGGGGACATAACAGCAGAAACTGAGGAAATTCAAAGAATCATTAGGTCTTACTACAAAAGCCTGTATGCCACAAAATTGGAAAATGTACAAGAAATGGACAGTTTTTTTAGATAAATACCACATACCAAAATTAAATCAAGACCAGGTTAACAATTTAAATAGACCTATAAGTCGTGAGGAAATAGAAGCTGTCATCAAAAACCTCCCAACCAAAAAAAGCCCAGGACCAGATGGTTTTAATGCAGAATTCTACCAGAACTTCCAAGAACAGCTAATACCTATACTCCATAATGTGTTTCACATAATAGGAACAGAAGAGTCATTGCCAAACTCTTTTTATGAAGCTACAAAAACCACACAAAGATGCGACCGAGAAAGAAAATTACAGACCAATCTCACTTATGACGTCGATGCAAAAATTCTCAATAAAATACTGGCAAACCGAATCCAAGAACACATCAAAAAATCATCCATTATGATCAAGAAGGTTTCTTCCAGAGATGCACGGCTGGTTCAACATAAGAAAATCTACCAATGTAATCCATCATATACACAAACTGAAATAAAAAGTCCATATGATCATTTCATTAGATGCTGAAAAAGCATTTGACAAAATTCCACATCCCTTTATGATAAAGGTCTTGAAGAGATTAGGGATACAAGGATCATATCTAAATAAAAGCAAAATACAGCAAGCCGACAGCTAACATAAAATTAAATAGAGAGAAACTCAAAGCGATTCCACTAAAATCAGGAACAAGACAAGGCTGTACACTCTTCCATATCTCTTTAATATAGTGCTTGACATCCTAACAATAGCTATGTGACAATATAAGGAGATCATGGGGATTCGAATTGGAAAGGAAGAAGCCAAACTTTTGTTATTTGCAGATGATAAGATATTGTACATAAGTGACCCCAAAACCTCTATCAAAGAACTTCTACAGCTAATAAATACCTTCAGTGAAGTGGCATGATACTAAACCAAATCAAAAAAATCAGTAGCCCTCCGATACCAAAGGATAAAGAAACAGAGAGGGAAATCAGAGAAACATCACCTTCATGATAGCCACAAATAGCATAAAGTATCTTGGGGTAACCCTAACCAAGGAAGTAAATGATCTATTTGACAAGAACTTTAAGACCTTGAGGAAAGAAATCGAAGAGGATACCAGAAAATGGAAGGATCTCCCATGTTCCTCGATTGGTAGGATCAATATAGTAAAAATGGCAATTCTACCAAAGGCAATCTAAACATTCAATGAAATCCTCATCAAAATCCCAGAAAAATTCTTCATAGACCTTGAGAGAACAATAACTAACTTTATATGGAAAAGAAAAAGCCCAGGATAGCCAAAACAATCCTATACAATAAAGGAACTTCTGAAGGCATTACCATCCCTGACTTCAAACTCTATTACAGAGCTACAGTAATGAAAACAGCTTGGTATTGGCATAAAACCCAAGACGTTGACCAATGGAATTGAATCGAACACCCAGATATTAATCCACAACCTATGAACACCTCATATTTGACAAAGAGGCTAAAATTATAGAATGGAAGAATGAAATCATTTTTAACAAATGGTGCTGGCATAACTGGTTGTCAACCTGAAGGAGAATGAAAATAGATCCTTATTTATCACTAAGTACAAACCTCAAGTCCAAAGGGATTAAAGACCTCAATATAAATACAACCAAACTGAACCTAATAATAGAGAAATTGGGAAGTAGCCTGCAATACATGGGCACAGGAGACCACTTCCTATTTAAGACCCCAGTGGCACAGACAATAAGAGCAACAATGAACAAAAGGGACCTCCTGAAACTGAGAAACTTCTGTTAAGCGAAAGACACAGTCATTAAGATAAAAAGGCATTCTAATGAATGTGAGATCTTCACTAACCCCACATCATAAAAAGGTCTGATCTCTTAAATATACAAAGAACTCAAGAAACTAGACATTAAAATTCTAAATACCCCAATTAAAAAATTGGGTAATGATCTGAACAGAGAATTCTCAACAGAAGGATTTCAAATGGCCAAAAGATCCTTAAGGTCTTGTTCAACTTCCTTAGCCATCAGGGAAATGCAAATCAAAACAACTTTGAGATCCCATCCTACACCTGTCAGAATTGCTAAAATAAAAAACACCAATGAAAACCTATGCTGAAGAGGATGTGGAGTGAGCCTTTAAATTAACTTAGAGTTCCGTGGTAGTGAGACCTAATTGCTCTTGGCAACACCGATCCTCTTCCGAGAGAATGTTGAGCACCAAAGACACTGCACCTGGGGCCTTTCTTCTAGGAAAAACTGGCCTTTGGGCAAAGAAATGCCCATACCTCAACCACTAAGAGAGATACATGGTATCTGTAAATGGATAAAACAGGACTGTCATATCCTGCCAAGACTGGGTAAGATAGTTTTGAAAAGTTTCTTGCCTTTGAAAATGGCATGTCAGTTATGTTAGGCTGTAGCCGAAGATGGTTGCTTCAACACTGCAAATGAGAATTTGGGTGAGTGCCCAGGTAGCCAGTTTTCTCTGTTATTTGTTGCACATTTTGGAAGTTTCTCGATTGTACTTCTTGTTTACTCAAGTAATATTGTTTCCCTTCTCAGACCTTAGATAGAGTTAAAGATTAGATAATTGTAGTTACCTTCCTCATGATTTAGCCAAGCTTAATTTTAATACAATATTTAGACTCCTTGAAATAAAATGTTTAGTAAAACTTTTGTTATACATTCCTTGCTTTATTGTTTATTGTTTTATATTTGGTATCTGTTCCTTCTGTATATAGTCATATTGGGTTTGGATCAATCTTGTTTAGACAAAAGGGGAAGATGATGGGGAAGCTCTGTCAACCAATCACATCTAGTTAAGGCATGGCTACCTGGAGATCATGATGAATAACTGGGAAGACCCAGATGTGCATGCTTTCTCTCTGTCTCTGTCTCTCTCTCTCTCCCTCTCTGTCTCTTGCTCTCTGCACGGCTCCCACCAGACAGATATGAAGTCGGACCTCCCACTCTTGTAGTGTGAGTTTACCCTTGTAACCATTAAAATATAATTGTTATTCTTGAGCTGGCCTGGTTATTAATCGTAGCGACCTAATTCACAACAGACTTCTCTTAGACAACCAGGTCAGAGAAAGCAACATGAAGATTTATTACTAAGTTCAAAACTAAGCCTTCATTCTTCATCAGAATCCCAAGAAGGACTTGAACTGGAGATTTGTCTCCCACAATCTAGTTCCTGAAAAATCACTCTTAGGTTTAATATTAATGATGTACTGTTTGGCCTGTTAGTGCAGGCTTATTATTACCTGGCTCTTAAAACTTCAATTAACCCATTTCTATTATTCTTTATTTTATTGCAAGGCTAAAGGCTTGTTACCTCATATCTTGCTTCTGGCATGTCCCTAACTCTGCATTTATCTGTTTGGATTTACTACCTTGCTATATTTTGTCATGCCATAGGTCAAAACAGCTTCTTTTTTTAACCCATGGTAATAGAACATATTCACAGCCTACAGAGGGGCATCCCAAATCAAAGGACAAATTATTAATTGTATACATAGGCAGTACATTGCAAACAGCATCCAAAACAACAGAAAAGACAGAAACAACTGGATGTCTGGTCAGACACACAAGGTTCCTCTGCCACTTTGTTATATCCATCTTTAACTTTCTTGCTACATTTTCTGATAGACTCTTGTATGAAGCAGGAATTTTCAAGGACTCTCCAACTTTGCCTTGGAAAAGCTCAGCAATCACTTTCTTTTCTGTGTTATTTCTCCAGTTTGAACAGTATACTATAAATATCAGAGGCAAGGTTAGTTTTTTTCTCAAAGAAAGTAAACTCTATATGGAGGTACTTGGATGCTGATGATCTTTTCATAACTGGATTATTAATTTCATGAGAAGACATATATTTCTTTCATGAAATGCCTATAGTTATTATAACATTTTAAATGCCATACTATGTAGGACTTTGAATTGTTTGAAGGTCACTATCTAACTGATTTCTTGCCTCCCATGGAACATCTCTCAGCAGCACACAGAGATTGCAGACACCTCTGTTCCTTATGGCTCAGGAAGCTAAGTTGAAGAGGAGTTAAAAAAAACTAGGAGGCAGAGGGTATAGGTGACTCAAATGAAACAGAGTCTTTTACACAGAATAGGATAGATACTCATCTATTCCCACAGATAAACTGGCAGCACAAATAGGAACTGGCCAAATTTGAGTAAGAAATGGATAAAAAACTGAGAGTACAGAAGCACTCATCCATAAACAAGAATCTTTCTTTAATTGACACACTCAAAAGATAAAGTAGTTTTCTCCAATAAAGGATCACAGGGTATAACAACAACCATTAACATCACTTAAAGGAAGGCCCCATGCACAGAAATGTATGGTCAATATGCAGTTAACTTAATAACATTTTTGTAAACTTTTTCTCTCAGATGACTTTATCTAGGTATCTTTCTCTTACTGTTTTTATGTGTATGCCATGATTTCCTTTTTTATTTTTTATGGTATGTGTGTATGGGTGTGTGCATGTGTTTTTTTAATTTTCTCTTATCTTTTCTTATTCTATTATTTGTTTGCCTGTTGGTTTGTTGTACAGAGAGGCATACAGAAAGAGAGAGACAGAGAGAGAAAGACAGAGAGAGAGATAAGACCTTGAATAAAGTGTTTGTGGAAGTGATTAGGAACTGGGATGAAATTACTGAGGAGAAACTGTGAGCAGAATATACTATATAAATATTAATATTTCAATTGAAAACAAAGTAAAGGACATTATCAATCTCTTTCACTAGTACTTGCCAAACTAATTTCCTTGATAATCATGATCTCAAATACAGCAGAAGCCCAGGCATAGTATAACAGAAATTCATGATATTTAATGAAAGCAAAATCTGAATCACTAACATGGGTTCTTTGGCTAAGCAATTTATGTGCATCACTTCATTTGTGATTGCTCTGTTGTATTAATTCCATAATGTACAGCCAATTAAAATAATGTGGCCCTTCCCATGTGAAGAAAATGAGTTACTAACTTAGCACTGATTCGTTGTCTAGTGTTTCATACATGCAAAAAGTTATTGCTCATTTTCTACAATTCCACTGACCTACAAAGCCATTCTATTCCTTCGACCATTATGTTTTTGTACCATTTCTTGGACAGCTTATTCTGTGTTGCTTCTGAGAATTGAGCATAAATCCTACATAAGAGTAGCTGAAGCGCTTTTCCCATGAACAATCTTTCCAGGGCTTGAAACATATTTTTGAACTGTGAGCCAGAATAATTCTTTACATTGTTTTTGTGAGGGTATTTTATCGCAGCAACGAGAACTGAAACTAGGCTAAGCAGATTGCAGAGTGTAAATAGAAAAAGATGGGTTTTGACTGCTGATTATACTACAGATTCTTTTTTCCTGTACCTCTATGACTGCAAACCCTGCTTTCCTTCTGAAAACTTTCTTGCTCACTTTGAACATCAGTATCACAAAAACTGTGTGGTCATGTCAGGGAATTTAATATGGCTCAGCTTTCAAATGTAAAATTTTCAAAGTCATTCCTATTACTCAATCCTTCTACATAATGACCTCTACTGACCTATGTACAGCCATAGAGAATTGTGCTCTCCTTGGAACTAGAGAGGATTTTGTGTTTGTATCATATGGTAGAGAACAAAGAACTGTCAAGAATCAAATGAGTATTAGTTAGAATTTAAGTTTAAGGTTTTGAAAATGTTGGATTATGCAAAGAGAGGACATAAAGATAAGGTAGTATTGTGAAACATCTAAAAATGTCATATAATATATGCAGTACATTCTCATTAAAGGAGGGAACTTGGGGAACTGAAAGGAGCCCTGATATTGGATGGTTTGGACTAAAATAACTTGGCAGAATACTAATGAATGGAGGGACACAAGATTGTTTAGGAGAGAATTAATCAAGAATGATTTTAAATGTTCTGTACTTCTTGTTCATTTTGAGAGGTTCAGGGAATCAAAGAAAAGAGTATATATATTGTGATCAGTGCTATTACTAGTCAAAATTGAAATGAGAGAAAACTGACAAAAGCTAGAAATTTGAATATGAAGAATTTTATCTAATTCTGTGATGGATTTTTTTGTGTAATTGATAAGTGCATCAAATACATATGAAAGTATAAAATCAAATGTGAAAGTCTACAGCTTCTAATCTAACTGAATAGAAGTGCATTAAGTTATAGAAATTTAGTTCCTTTTTAATTTTTATGTGTTCTGTCATTTATTTGAAGTTTTTTATGATAAAGTATATGTTTACAAAGTAAAATAATTGAATAAAGCTTATTTTACAAGGAAAGTCACCATTGTTAATGGGAATGTACTCCAGAAGGACATGAAGAGAAATAGAGTGAACACATACACATACACAAACCCACACCCACACAAGCACACGCACACACACACACACACACAC